>PVIH01019023.1:0-36668 GCA_004025045.1 Sigmodon hispidus
ATATATTTAAAAAAAAAAACATTAAAAAACTTCATATAAAATTTACTTTGTGACAACAGCTAGCCACTAGACAGAAAACTATTCTAATATTAACTGCTTGATAATATGCTATATAAACTAAACATACAAGTTCCATAAAAAAATGACCTCTAAATTTTAACAAAACAAGCCAAAATAGTCCTTCAAATTCCTACTTTACAAAAAACATTGCCAAACATTCTTCAAAACACACACACACAGAAAAAAAAAACAACTAATAAACTATGTCAAATTTTCTACATCACTAAAATGTTTGCCAAAAACTTTAGGCCTATAAACTAAAAACAAATGCCCCAACATTACAAAAAAACTTTAAATGACTGTCCAGACAAACAATTGTCATCTCTGTCATTTTATAGACATTAAAAGTTGCTTACACTTCCTATTTATTTACATAGTATTATATCCTTCTATAGTCTTTAATATAATTAAAAATTTAATAATTATAAATATAGTTCTTTTTAATTTCAAAAAGATATTAAATGTAAAACTTTAAATAAAATAAATAATAAAATATTCCCTTTAATTTTATAAATACAAATAAACTAAATATAATAACTATAATTCCTATTTAAAAACTGTTCTATATGTAATTTTACTATATAAAAATTAAAACCTTCCTTTTTAATTAAACAAAAAATATAATAAAATGTTTTCTATATAATATAAATAAAAAACTGTTTGCGCCCATACACACCACCATGAACATAAATAAAAATCAAAAACAACCAAGTAAAAAAAAATAAAATTAATCATTCTCCATCAAAGCCCCCCAAAAAACAAACATATAAAAATACCGACCAGCCATGGGCTAAAAGCCACTTATAAAACAAATTAATAAAAATAAATTAAATTAAAATAAAAAACTAACTAATAATATACTTAAAATATAAGCCAAACAATATTAAAATATATAAACATATAATTTCATTTCTTTTAAAAGACAAAAGCCACAAACACACAAATCAAGTTCCAAACCACTGACACCACACGCGCGCCAAATTACAAACCTCCCAGACCCAAAACAAGCCAAAAAAACCTTTTACAACAGGGTACTACCTCAGCAGTAAGAAAAAATGATATCCTAAAATTTGCAGGCAAATGGATGGATTTGGAGAATATCCTCCTGAGCAAGGTATCACAATTCCAGAAAGATAAGCAGGGGATGTACTCACTCATTAGTGAACTCTAAACAAAAAAAGCAAAAAGCACAGCATGCCCAAACTGCAAACCACAACCACTGAACAGCTTGGGATCAGAAACACCTTGGAGCGGCTCCTTAGATCCCACTGACCCTAGAGGAACACCTGACTCAGTCTTGAGGTTGGAGTGAGAAAACTGGATCTGCCAGGAGTGAAGACTGAACTAAGCAGTATTGGGATGGTGGGACCTTGGGACCACCTGCCGCCTGCCGGGGGTGGGGGGAGGGATGGGAGTATTGGAGAACAGAGAATGACCTGATGTGGTGGGAGGGGGAAGAGACCTTGGATAAGGATATACAGGGATAGAAAGTGTGACTTCTTTGTTCTTAATAATAAAATTAAAAAAAGAAAACTTAAAAAAAGAAAAAAATATAATGTACTGTAAAATCTAGACTATTAAGTAAAAAAATAATGAAGACATTTTCACCTGATCTACTATTGAAATATATGACAAAGTACTTTCTTATGATAGAAAACTAAGATACCAGATACAATGAATAAAGATGCCAATATTCTACTACCAAAATGGAGTTTGTGTACTTTCTTAGTTTGGCTTCCTATGGCTGCAATAAAGCACAGACACCAAAAGCAACTAGGAGAATTGAATTTTATTTCAGCTTATTCTTCTATATCACAGTCCAGTATTGAACAAATTCGGAACAAGAACTTAAAATAGAAACTAATGGGAAGGCTATGGAGTAGTATTGCTTACTGGCTTGTTCCACCTAGCTTTCTTAGTCTACATTCTTACACCAGAACAGAGTCAATACAACTCACAGTGAACTGCACAGTCTCATATCAACCATGAATCAAAAAATTTCATATAGCTTTGCCCATATACCAATCTAGTGGAGTAGAGACGTTTTTTTAAAAAAAAATTGAGACTGTCTCTTCCAGAATGTTTCTAGTTTGTGTTAAATTTATATAAACCTAGCCAGCACATGCACAGACACATGTGATATATATACTTTCTTCTCATAAATATGTCTATACATTTTCTATTTGAACCCATTGGTTAGGGTTAGGGTTAGGGTTAAACGTTCTTATTACTCTTTTAGAGAAATTAAAGACACATATACATTAGGAATTTTGACTTTTTAGTTCAATAATTGACCACTATTAATAGAATGTTAAAAATGGTTTTACTATTAGGCATGCATCTCAGTCTAGATAAGAAATTGTTTCAGACAAGTCTTACTTGGTATATTCATTAAACAGACATCAAAAGTCTTACTTTTGAAAACTCTGCTTAGTTTATAATGTAATATATATTTTAATGTAATTATATGTCATTTTAATTTTTTGAATTTGATATGAGAATATTGTATATTAAACATATATATGTAAATTAACTTTTTAACTTATATTTACTAATTATTTTTATATGTAAAATTTCTGTAATATTTCATAGAACTGCAAAAAATTCTTGATGCTGATAATTTTTAATATCTATGCATTTATTTAAAAGAATATTATGAATCAGGGACTGGAGAGATGTCATAGTGTTTTAAAAAAAATAAGTTTTTCCAGAGAACCACGGATTTACTGTGACATATATGTTACCTCAAAACCACTTGAACTTCTATTTTTCGGGGTTCCAGTTATTTGCTCTGGCTTTTGTGGACACTATGCATGTATATATATTTGGGCAAAACATTCATACAATAAGAAGAATATTTGACTGCAAATGAATTTCTGTTCTTCATATTTCATATTCAAGAGCTTTGTTGCCTTTGTTAGTATGTGCATATTTTACTGAGTGACTTTATTTTAAAAAGGCAATTGTTAAAGGAAATGCCAAACATTTCTTACTCATAATAAGACTGCAATCTAGCAAACTTCTTCTGAAAAATATATCTTATTCTCTCTATCTCTCTATACGTGTGTGTGTGTGTGTGTGTGTGTGTGTGTGTGTGTGTGTGTGTGTATGTGTGTAATGGGTCCCTCATTTTCTCCAATCACTCTCTCTTTCTGTGCTGTACTGGGAATTAAAGTTTTAATCATATGCTAGATGCTAAGCAATATCACTGACATTAATTTTTCTCAAAATAATCTTTTTTTTGTTAAACCTGTACACTGTTTGAAGGGACATTCCATATAGTTTATTGTAATAAAAGAAGTTTTACCTATATGTTGATTATCTGCCTGCTTCAGTTTAGATACAGGGATAAACATAGTTTTGATTACTTTTGCTCAGTATCCAAGAATCACTATAGAATACAATTACTAAATCAACATAGCAAGTCCAATCTTTGAATATTCGCCTAGTAAAGAAATTATGAAGGAAAAGGTAACATTATAAATTATAAGTTTAGAAATTTATGCCTACTTAATTGAATCTGATTTGAGATTTTCTGATGCATCACAAGATGTAATGTCCAATTACTTAAAACTAGAGGACAGCAAAACCTATTTGAGGCCAAGAAAAACTTCAAATATAGGAAGTAGGAAATCAACTCAGTCGCAAAATCTTTGACTTACAGTCTGTTGTGCATATGAGATCAGCTAGCGCAAGGATGTGTGGCCTAGAGAATGAAAAAATGGCCAAATAGGTTCTGATCAAACCTAAAAACCATGCAAGAGACTGTCTGGAGCACCAGGATCAACAGACTTGATGACACAGAGAATTCAAATAAAACTAAGAATGACTGAAAGAAAAATATGATACCATTTTTATCCTAGTGATATTATACAAAACTTATTGCCAGAATTATTCATGTATGATATATCATACAAAGATTAATATTTGTTAAAGGGAGAGCACGTCTTACAGACACAAAGAGCAATTATAGGAGATTCATAACTTCTGCTCTGAAAGTTTGCTTTCTTCCAGAGAAAGCAGGAACTGAACAGTAAGTCTGGTAGGTATTCTCGGGTTTCCATTGAACCTGGCCTCAGAAACACTACTAATGCTGAAATCCTAAATTGATTCTCACACCCTAATAGTAGGAGACTTCAATACCCCACTTTCATCCTTGGATAGACCAACCAGACAGAAATTCACCAGAAAAATCGGGGCTGTAGCAGAAATTATGACATAAATGGACGTAGTAGATATATACCGAACCCTCCAACCAAACAAAAAGGTATTTACATAGTTTTCAGTACCCCGTGGAACTTTCGCTAAAATTGACCACATGTTAGGTCATAAAGCTAATATCCACAGGTACAAAAAAAATGAATATAACCCCTGTACCATATCAGATCACTATGGTCTAATAGTAGAGTTCAATGATATTAAGAATCACAGAAAGCCTACCACCTCAGTGGAAACTAAACACCACTCAACAGAACCACCTCTGGGCAAAGGAGGAAATTAAGAAACACATCCTGGAATTTAACAAAAATGAATCCATGACATACACAAACTTATGGGATACAATAAAATTAGACTTAAGAGGAAAATTTATAGTACTACATGCCTACATGAAAAGACAAGAGAAATCCATACAAGAGAAGTATCAGCACAGGTGAAAGTCCTAGAACAATTAGAATCAAACTCACCTAGAAGGAATAGACAGCATAAAATAATCAAACTTTGAGCTGAAATCGACACAAGTGAAACAAAAAGAACAAAACAAACAACAATGAGATGATTCTTTGAGAAAGTCAACATGATAGATCAACTCTTATCCAAATTAACCAAAAAGCAGAGAAAGAGGATCCAAATCAACAAAATCAGAAATGAAAAGGGGGACGTAACACCAGAATCACAGGAAATCAAGAGAATGATCAGGTCATACTTTGAAAATCTATACTCTACAAAAATGGAAAACCTAGAAGAAATGGACAACCTTCCAGACAGTTTTAATTACCAAAATTAAATCGATATCAGATTAAAATCTAAATAGTTATGCAACATCAAACAAAATTGAAGCTGCCATTAAAAGTCTCCAAAATAAAAAAACTTCCAAGCCCAGATGGTTTCAGTGCAGAGTTCTAACAGACATTTAAAGAAGAGCTAATACCAATACTCCTCAAGCTATTTATACAGTAGAAACCAAAGTAATATTGTCAAACTTTTTAAAAGGCCACAATAACCTTGATACATAAGCCACTCAAAGATGCAACAAAGAAAAAGAATTACGGATCAATTATCCTCATGAACTTTGATGCAAAAGTTCTCAACAAAATTTTGGAAAACTGAATCCAATAACATATAAAAAAAAAAAGTTATTTACCGTGATAAAGTAGGCTTCATTCCAGAAATGCAGGAATGGTTAAACATACAAAAAAGTGCAAGGGTCATCAATTGTATAAACAAATTGAAGGGAAAAAAACATGATCATTTCTTCAGATGCTGAAAAAGACTTTGACAAAATCCAAAACTCCTTTAGGATAAAAGTCCTGGAGAGATCAGGAATACAGGGGAAACACTTAAATATAATAAAGGTTATTTATTAAAAGCCAGTGGCAAACATCAAATTAAATGGAGAAAAAAATCAAAGCAATCCTACTGCAATCAGGAAAGGGACAAGGCTGTCCCTTCCCTTTTATCTATTTGACATAGTTCTTGAAGATTTAGCTAAAGCAATAAGACAATGAAAAGAGATTAAAGAGGTATAAATTGGAAGAAGTAAAATTATCACTATTTGCAGATGACATGATTGTATACATAAGTAAAAAAATAAAAACTCTACCAGGGAATATCTACAGCTAATAAACACCTTCTCAATGTAGTAGGATAAAAGATTAACTCAAAGAAATAAGTTGCCCTCCTATACACTAAGATAAAAGGGCTGAAAAAGAAATAAGGGAAACATCGCCTTCTATAATAGCTAAAAATAGCATTAAAAACTTCAGAGTAATTATAACCAAAGAAGTATCAGATTCACTTAACAAAAATTTTAATTCTCTAAGGAAAGAAAATGAAGAGTGTATAAGAAAATCAAAAGATCTCCCATGTTTCTGGATAGGGAGGAACTACATAGTAAACATTGGCAATCTTACCAAAAGCAATCCACAGATTCAATGTAATTCCCATCAAAATCCCAACACAATGTTTTACAGAACTTGAAAGAACAATACTCATTTTTATTTGAAATAATAAGAAAGCCAGGATTGCCAAAACAATTTTGCTCAACAAAAGAACCTCAGGACGCATAACCATCCCTGACTTCATATTATACCATAGACATACAGTAATAAAAACTACTTGGTACTGGCTTAAAACAGACTTGTGAATCAATAGAATCAAATTAAAGACTCAACATTCACCCACACACCTATTAACACTTAATTTTTGACAAATAGGACAAAAAATATACAATGGAAGATAGTATCTTCAAGAAATGGTTTTAGCATAACTGGATGGTAGTATGTAGAAAAATGGAAATAAATCCAAACATTTAACCTTGCACAAAACTCAGATCTAAATGAATAAAAGACCTCAACATAAACCCAGCTACACTGAACCTGATAGAAAAGATAGTGGTAAATACCCACCAACACTTCGGCACTGGTGACCACTTCCTAAATATAACACCCTAAGAAGCATAGCACCCTAAGAAGAGCAATCAATAAGTGGGACCTCCTGCAACTGAGAAGTTTCTGGAAGGCCAAGAACATAGTCAATAAGACAAAATGACATCTTACAATATAGAAAAAAATTTTCACCAACCCTAAAAGTGACAGAGGATTGATCTTTAAAATATATAGAAATTTCAAGAAACTAGAACTCCAAATGCTTAATAACCTAATTAAAAAATGAAGTTCAGAACTAAAAAGGGAATTCTCAGCAAAAGAATTAGAAATGGCTGAAAGGCACATGAAAAAGTGTTCAACATCTTTAGCCATCAGAGAAATGCAAATCAAAATAACTTTGAAATACCACCTTACACCTGTCAGAATGGCTAAGATTAAATCACAGATGATAGCCTATGCTGGAGAGGATGCAGAGTGAGGAGAACACTCCTCCATTGTTGGTGGGACTGTAAACTTGTTCAGCCACTCTGGAATGCAGTATGGCAGTTTCCCAGAAAAGTAGGAATTAATCTTCCCAAGGATTCAGCAATACCTCTTTTAGGCATATAACCTAAAGATGCACATTCATACCCCAAAACATTAGCTCAAATATATTTATAGCAATTATTCATAATAGCAAATCCTGATAACAACCTATATATCTCTCAACTGAAGAATGGATTAATACACAATGGAGTACTACTCAGCAGTTAAAAAAAAAAAAGACATCCAGCAATAAGAAAACATGATATTCTAAAACTTGCAGGCAAATGGGTGGATATGGAGAATATTTTCCTGAGTGAGGTATCACAATCCCAGGAAGTGAGGCAAGTACTGTACTCACTCATTTGTGGACTTAATAAAAAATAAAGAGATGTTATTGTATACAAGAGCTCAAATCTAGGACATAGCTAAATGACAAAGTGCCTCACTTCTGCATTGATTGCCTCTGGCAGGAGTGCAGGTTAGGAAAGACTTTTTTTCTTTAAGGGTTTGGCCACAGGGAGTTTAATTATGCTCCAGTAATTAAATGAGCAGCATGAATAGGCATTTTTGTAAATGTGGAGATCAAAAGAATGGGCCTGAATCTGAGAGGTTTCATAACTGAGTTTGATGGGGTGCATCATGTAAAATCACCAAACAATTAATATATAAATAAAACAAAAACAATAGCAAAAAAACACAAGAAGAATGTAGCTGAAAGTAGAAATCTATTATGTAGCTTTTGTGAGGTCATTATTTAAGGGTAGGAGGGTGGGCTATGAGTTAATGAAGATGTTTTATAATTATTCATAGTCATTTAAATGGTTTTTAACCATGGTCTGTATATAAAATAAATTAGTTGGTTCACAAAAAAAAAAAATACTATATACTATAGGAATCAATCATCACCAGATAGTGTCTAGGAAAAAGAAAAGCACTATCATAAATATGATAACAGTACAAATAATAAACAACAAACACTGAGTATGTCTCAAATATCTAGAATATAGATAAAAGGTAATGTACAGGGATTACTTCAATGCCATGTATCTAGAATAATACAAATTCAGTAGTGAATGCACTTTGTTGAGATACAAAATGATAGTAGCCTTAACTAGACCTGAGAGATAAAATATATTACCTGAATGGTGGAAGCACAAAAGAGAAACGTCCAAGATTTAGGAGAAGACAACGACAGCCATCTACCTGGACTGTCATTCACAGCTTGTCTGTACATTTGGAGCATCTGCCTTTCTGGCTACAGGCCTAGGATATCTCACAAATTTCATCTGAAGCAGGGTATTTTTGGAAGAGACCATTTTATTCTGTCCAGGCAGGCTTTGGCAGTCTCTATCCTTCATCCTGCTCATTCAGATTAAACAGTGTGCATGTTGACAGCAGTCAGGCCAAGTGCAGTTCTTTGCAATTCATGCCATTATTTGACAAAGAAGACAAACTTTTTGTGAGATGTCCATAATGCCCAACACCACCTTAGGAAAGAAACAGTAATGCTAGGAGTTGTTGTGTCTCTCATGGCCAAAATCTGGATGACAAAATTATAAATTGTGTTTTCTCTAGTATGTCTATAAAGTGGTTGAAGACTCCTGTCTATCTACTATAATTTAGCATGTTTCTGGGATGCGTTAGTAGCATGACTGTTGCATGACAACCCTGAGTAGTGGTGATTTGTAATTTTGGTTTTAGTATTTTCCTTTATTGATATATCTATTTCAGCTACTGAGTCTTCCACTTCAGAGATTCTATCTTCCATCTCTTGAATTCTGTTGGTTATGCTTGTATCTGTAGTTCCAGATTTTTTCTTCAGATTTTGTATTTCCATTTTTTACCTCATTTTTTGCCTTTTTTATTGCCTCTATTTCAGTTTTTAGTTCCTGGCATGTTTCTTTCATTTTTTGGTGTAACTTTTCTTGGTTTTCTTTCAACAATTTGTTCATCTCTTCCAATTTTTTGTTTGTATTTTCTTCTATTTCTTTAAGGGAATTTTTCATATCTTCTTTGAGGGCTTCAGTGATCTTCATAAAGGTATTTTTGGTGTTGCTTCCTTCTGCTTCCTCTTAATTGCTCTGTTCAGGTCTTGTAGTTGTAGAACCACCATTTTCTTCTGGAGTTACCTTGTTGTTCTTTATATTATTATATGTATTTTTGCACTGGCGTCTGCCCATGGCTTCGATGGTTCACGATTAGGTGTCTCCTGGTCAGTTGTGGCAAGAGGGCTTGTGTGTTTCCTGTCACCTCTGAGCAAGAGGTCTGCTCAATCTCTGACTCTTCTCCAGGAGGGGGTCTGGATTTCAAAGTCCTCAGTCCTCTGTTGTAGCTGTTGGAGGCAGGGTAGTCGTTCCCTTGTTTTAGTAGTTGCTGGAGGAGCCCCTCACAGACTAAGACTATTCGTGTCTGCTAAGGAGTGTGTATAGACATGCACCACAGACAGAACCCAGTCCCAAAACTCCTGATTTGCAATTTCAATTAACCAAAAGGCTGAAGGTTACATTGTAAAAATAGGCAATCTATAAATGAGTGTACAGTTTCTGAATAATGACTTCAAGTTTGATTATCTTATGAACATTAACCAGAGTACACATATTGTAGAAAGTGACAACAGTATTCTAAATATATATCATTGTATAAAATATCTAAACAGAAGTTATATATAACAACTTATTATATATTATGACTAATAATATGATTAGTATAAATAAACAGAAGTAGAAACTGCATAATGGAAATGACAATAATATGCATTAATGCTATTCCTGAGTTGTTTGAATCAGTATAAATTGTAAGAGCTCCAGAAATAGGCTGTTCCCATATCACATGAGTAAAAATCTAATTAGTTTCCTTATAAATTGAATTATTTTGCTTCAGCAATATTTGCTATTAATCTTTCCCAGGATGTTGGTAAGGCCGTTTGTGAAGATTCACTGTCCGCCCATCATCAATTAATTTCCTCATTAGTCAAAAGTACAACATCCTTTCCAGTGAACTGATGAAGTCAAAATTTTTCTTTATAAATCAAATCAGAAAACTTTTGATATATAATTTCAATTATTTACTTGTCCTATGTGACAGAAATATCCATTCTAGTATAATACTTTCTTTTTGCATTATGAATCCTGTAGGGGGCATGCTTAGAAGGTAAAAATAACCAAAATACATTTGAAGTCTGGATCTATACAGTTCATGTGTACTTCTTGTAATTTTTTCCACCAAGGCTAGTCCTCTCTCAGCTTAAAGAGAATTCCCTGGGACTATTTAAATCCTTTTCACCATCTAAAGTTTTAAAAAAATGAACTAGTTCATAGTTTTTTATACTAATATCCATTTGTATAAGTGTGATATCCTCTAGCAGTTTTTGAAAATCATTAAGAGTCCTTAGTCTGTCCCTCTTAAGTTACATCTTTTGCGGTCTAATTGTTTATAGACTTATTTTATATCCTAAATAATTGATAGAATCACTTCTTTGTATTTTTTAGGGGCAATTTGAAGTCCTCAATCAGGCAATACCTTCTTCATTTCTTCAAACATTTTTTCCAAAGTATCTATATCTGGATCTGACAATAAAATATCATTCAAATAGTAGTAAGTGATAGATTGTGGGAACTCTTTGTGTATCACTTCTAGTGGCTGTTGTACAAAATATTGGCATAAAGTGGGACTATTCCACATCTTTTGCAAAAGGACCCTCCACTGGTACCTCCTTTCTGTGCATGAATTATTTAATTTGGGCATCATAAATGCAAATTTTTCTTTGTCTTGTTCCTGTAAATGTATGGTGAAAAGAATAGTCCTTCAAATCAATAACTATGATAGGTCATCCCTAGAGAGCAAGGAAGGTAGGTGAATACCAGACTGTAGGGAGCCCATGGGTTGAATTATCTTATTAATTGCTCTCAAATCTGTCATCATTCTATACTTTCCAGATTTCTTCTTGACCACAAATGCAGGGCTATTTTAAGGGCTGGGTGTTTCTTCAAAATGCTGAGCTTGTAACTGATGTTGTACCAGCTCTTCTAGAGACAGCAGTTTCTCCTTTGTCAAAGGCCATTGCTGAACTCAAATAGCAATGTCAATCACTTTAAAGGTACTGCTGTGAGTATATTTGTGGGTTCAGTAGCTCTTAATCTGTGTTGTTGTGCTACCTGAGTGACTGCTGATTGCTTTTTATAGCCTCTTGAAATGTTGTCTTCAGGGACATAATTGAGTCTCTAGTTGATATTTGAACCAGGAGAGAACTTAATCTTGGTATTCCATTGTTGTAGATGAACATGACCCCATAAATTTACTGCTATATTAGACAGGTATGGCTTCAATCTTTCTCTCTGTCCTTCTGGTCTTATGCATTCAAGCCATCTCACACTCTGTTTTGCCTGAGATATTGTCCCAATGCCTAGAAATTGAACATCTGCTTTCTTTAAAGGCCATTTTGGGTGCCATGATTGTGGGGTTATGATTGAAATGTCAGCTCAGCTCCTGTGTCGACTAAGCCTTACATATAAATATTATGTATCCTTACTTTCAATTTTGGTCTTTATTCATTTATAGAAGTCTACCAATATATGTTTCATTGATTTACTTAGAGCTGTGAACTTCTCCTTTAAAGGCAATCTATTGTCCAATGCTGTATGGTCCTTTATCTCAGGCTTTAGATTATCTACTCGTCCTGAGGAGGCTGTTCCTACACCATGACTGGATATGACTGGACCCTTTTTAGCTTTGAGGTATGTTTTTGGGAGGTTTCCTAGTGCAAGCTCCAAGATGTATTTCCCGATGGTAAAAGGTTACCTTCTTTGTCTTTTGTGGACCTACATTCATTTGTCCAATTTTAGCCTTTGTCATATCTCCAACACAACCCAGAAGATAGTGGCCTCCTGTTTGAATCATTCCTGGGATGGGCAGTATTCCCATAAGTACCTTGCATACAATTCCTCTATATATGGCCAGGCTTACTGCAATTAAAACAAATTATGCCTTGATTCTTTATCCTAACATTGACCATAGCTTGACCTACCCAATTCTCTTGATCGCTATGGAAAAATTCAGCATTGATTGCATACTGAATCCATTCCTCTATGGGTGCACATCTGATCATTAATAGCATGACCATATTAGCATGGTCAAAGGCCAAAGAGAGTATTAATTGCTTCCTAACTCTTTTATCTGACACTGCTCTATGTACAGCTTGAATTAACTTCTGTAGAAAGTCAGCATAAGGCTCCTTCATGCCTTGTCTGACCTTGGTCTTCATTTTGGACTTAATTTTTGGTCCTAGGTCCAAAATCTTTTCCCAAGCATTTAAGGCAGCAGTATGGCACAGCAATAATATGTGTTTCTCATAAGTAGTTTGAACTGTCACATCAGCAAATGGGCCTTCACCAAAGATATGTTCTTGGGAGATGTTAACACCTCTAACTTTTCCCTGAAGTTCTATGGCCCTAGCCACTTCCCTAAGCCAATTCCTCCATTGCAAGTGTTGGCTCTCTTTCAATACCATGGGTGTCAGCTGCATCCAGTCATTAGGGATTACCTGATTTTGTGTCAACCATGAGTTTTGAAACTGCTTAATATATGACAATCAAATGCCATGCAACAATATTGTCTCCTTAATAGCTTTCATATCTTTCATCTGAATCGGTTCAAAATTATATTCCATGCAGTCTAGTGCCTTCCCACGTATTTTCTTTGTTTCTACTGTAACCAGGAATAGTGCCAGAAGGGGGTAATCCCTTCATGGTGACTGGCTACCTTAGGTAGAGCATCTTCCCCTACCATAATATCCCATAGGAGGAGGTCCTGGATTGTTTTGGGAAGATAGTGCCTCAAAGCCTTTTTCACTATTTCTATATAATCCTCGTGGCCTTAAAATTTGGAGACCATACTTTTTTCCAGGGTCTTATTGTCCTAGGTAGACAGTCTTTCTAATGATTTCATAAAGTTGAAAATTCTCCCATTCTCTTCATCGACATAATTAGCAAGTTTCTTAATTTCATCATCAGTGTAAAGCCTGCACTTCTCTTGGGTTTTTTAGAACTCTTTTTCAAGGAGGAAGTGCTGTCTGAAATTTTGTCAAAGTCAGCTTTCAGTGAAGTAACTTTGTTCACCACTCTATCGAAACTTAGATTTCATTTCATACATCTTAGAGAGAAATCGCTCATCCCTAGACTCCAAACCTTTAAAACAGGTATCAGACTGTTTTATTTGAGGTATAAAATATATTATCATGGCAAGAAGTAATAAAACTGAAGGTTTGAAGCTTTCAAATACGTAATTATATAAGTAGTCTTTCATCATAGCTGAGAAAAAAATGATAAAGATCTGAACACCCATTGGGTCAGACATCGTAAATAAAGTTTACACAATTACCTTAGTCAGACGTCATGGTGATTTACAGCCAGCAGGTGTCACAGTTTTGCTCAATGTCTGGCTTTCTTGAGCACTGAGGAGCAGGCAGAGAGCAGGACCTTGAAAACACAGAGATGCACTGGGGACAGGGAGACTGATGGGAGAGTCATACGGCCTGAAGAGGTGGGAGAGGGGCAGGAGCAGAGTCAGGAGCATGAGCAAAGTAGAAGCTTTGCAGAAACCACTGTTGCTAAAACAATCTGCAGAAGGACAATCTTCCCAGCACTGAGCTTTGTGGGCAGTACGGATGTCGATCTGTAAACCCACCAAGCAGGGCATGGTGGCACATATCTATTGCCCCAGTTATCGGGGAGGCCCAGGGACAATTCTATATGGCGCTAACAACTCTGACATGTAGCATACTAAATTCTACAATAACAGAGATTAATGCGATTATATCTATGAATGAAACAAATCCCACATCAAAAGACCAGCAGTAGCTGAAACTCCCAACAAGGGTGGAGCACACCATCCCCTAGATCCAAACATGGGCATAACTCCACAATTCAAGGGGCAGGAGCTAAGATTCTGGCTCATGGCTGATAGCATGCCTAGCGTGGAGGAATAACTCACATTTGGCGCAAAATATCTACAGAGTGATTCAAATATAATACACCATACAAGAATTAATATTTATTAGGGTGAGAACAAGGACTTACAGATACAAAGAGCAATTCTAGGAGATTCATAACTTCTGCACTGGATGTTCAGCTTTCTCCCAGAGAGAAAAGAAACCAAATAAGCCGTTTGGTTGGTATTTCCAGGTCTCCATCAAAGCTGACCATACCCCATCAAGGGTTGGATCTTCTGAGGGTCAGTAAAATACACAGAGGCTACTGGTGCTTCCTTGGATAACCTTAGCATTCTGCTATAAAGACTCATTACCCAAATGTCAATCAAAACACTTTATTAACTGATGTAAAAAGGTGCAGAGTCATAGCCAAGCATGAGTCAGAGCTAAAGGAATTTGTAAAAGTGGAGAAGAAAAAACTTTAGGAGCAAGAGGGTCAAGGACACCATTAGAAAAATGCACAAAATCGATTAACCTGGGTTTATAGAGGCTCACAGAGACTGAAGCAACAACCAGGGAGCTTTCACGGGACTGACCTAGGTACTTTGAGTATATGTTATAGTTGTATAGTTTTGTCGTCTGGTGGGTCTCATAAGAGCAAGTGCAGGGCCTATCTCTGAGTCTCTTCTTAGCTTATGGGACCCTATTCCTCATATGGGTTACTTTGCCCAGTCTTGATACATGGGAAGGTGTATTGTCTTACAAAAATTTACATTCTTTGTTTTGTTGATATCAAAGGAAGAAATTCCTTTTCCTAACAGAAACAAAGGAGGAGAGAATGGGAGTAGCAGAGAAGGGATGGTGAATGAGGGCCTAGGTGTGGGACTGAAAGAAAAGGAGGGAGGAGTGAAAAATGCCTTGGCCAGGTTCTTGATATTTGGCTGCTTGTACTTTGAATGTTAGCTGATGCTGCACTACAGACAGAGGTGAAGAGGATATATCTATGGACAAGGAACAGCTGAAGGGAGAGATATTTAAGTTTAGAAGACCTTCCTATCATCAAGGTTATACAGTCTTTGTATATTTTCTCTCCAAATATTGGGGTATTGTTTTTGTCCCATGAGGAGGTCTTTTTAAAGTGAGATGACAACATGCTGAAGAAGACTGTTTCTATGGCCTCCAGGTGACCTCTCTTTCACTGATATCAGTAGTAATTTTTAAGGAATCCATTTAATTTTACTTTTATCCTTAGTTATACATAAGAGCACAACCCAGTGGATATCCTCCATAAATGCAATTCCCATTATTTAGTAGACAGATACTAACTTGAGCAAACAAGAACAAGGTCTACCTCATGTCTCTGAAATTACAATAGGTTGTTTTCATAAATCAGAATAAAAATATAACTACCTGGTAATAAAGTTTAGAATAAGTTGACTTTAGTGAAATATTTCATTAGGAAGACATGTAAAAGTATCTACATATTCAAACAATTATTATTTGAGTTTTATGACTATCTAAAGCTATTGATAGAACTATTATCAATTGATTATTTTTCAGTGTTCAGTATTGAATGTAGTGCCAAATATACTATAGGCAAGCACCTCACTACCTAGGTATGTACCTAATCCTTACGATCATTTTTTTATGAAGGGAAGAGAATTTTTAGCCTTACAGTTGGATAGAAAAAAAAATGTAGACATTAAGAAAAGATATCATTTGTCTGTTTAATGATCAAGAAAATTAAAAAAATAACATTTTTTCTCCTATGTATTTAAATGTGCTCACATATCTAGAGTCTATAAGTTGTACTGACTTCAATAAAAGCAAAACACATATTTCTAAAACAAAATTTGAAAAGATAAAATCAAGAACCTATAGATATTTTATCCAAAACCTTTTTTTTTTATAATGAGTTTTTTGTTGTTGTTTTAAATAAATTTATAAATGATTTGGCACCTTTTTAGCAATAGGAAAATCTGATGTTAGCATTTATAATGACACCAATGAGTCTAAATATTTTGAGGTGCTGTTTTTATTACTATGAGGAGACACCATAACCACGACAACTTTTTTAAAAATTACTTCTTTCAGGGTAAATCCTGGAAGACCAGAGAGACAAATAAGCGAGAAAATGGAGAAAATTCTTACCTCTACAGAATCTTCAGGCCAAAGGTTGGCAGGCAAGCTCCTGTCTCCTTTTGATTTATATTCCTCTCTCCACCCAGCCACATTACTTTCTGTTTCCACCTCCCTAGCACTGGGATTTAAGGCATGTGACTCCCAAGTGTTGGGATCAAATGCATGAGCCTCCATACTGCCTGTTTCTCCTTTAGATTATTTTAATCTCCCACAATCAAAAGTGGCCTTGAATTCCTGATCTTCCTGTTTCCTTCTCCTAAATGCTGGAATTAAAGTGTATGCTACCATTGGACCAAGGCAATTTTTATAAACAAAACAAAATCTAATTACATTGTGGTGGCTTGCTTACAGTTTTAGAGGCTCAGTTCATTATTATCATGTCAGAAGGCATGGCAGCATACAGGCAGACATGGTGCTAGAGCTGAGAGTACTACATATTGCAGGCAACAGGAAGTCAACTGATTTATTGGATGGCATCCTGAGCTTAAGAAACTGCAGTGTCCACTCCATGGTGATGCACATTCTCTGACAAGGCCATAGCCACTTTAACAAAGCCATAATACTTAATGATGCCATTTCCTATGAGATTATGGGGGACAATTACAATCAAACTACCATAATCACATACTGTGTTGTGTTGAAGAGGATGTAACAGTGAGTTGCCAAAAATATCATGAAAACTATTGTGCTACATTCTTTATTGATCAATATGCAATGAAAAGGAAAATCAAATCATGACACCAAATCCAATTTTAATATTTATCTCCAACAGGTTTTTATTGATGTTTTAACATTCATACTAAATTAATATTTTACATAAATTTATATTAAAAATTATAAAAATGACTGAAAATAAATTAAGTCACACATCAAAATTGCCAACCCAAAGACTACAAACTCAATGAACTTTTACAGAGAGTAGATACTCAAAACAAGCTAGGGTAGTCACCTTAGATTTTATACTTTACAATTAAGTATATTTCCACGTACTGATTTAAAACACACACACACACACACACACACACACAGACACACACACACACAATCTTCTGATTTGACTTCAGAAGGGTTGCTTAGCAGAAATTTGTGGTGGCTGTAGTGCATCTGTGGGTATTAGCTGTGACCTACTGTGCTTTCTTCATCTGCAGCTGGGCCTAACCTGGCTGGAGAAGCTTTAGATTTTATTATTTTATGTTTCTTGAATTTTAAAGAAAAGACATATTTTATTACTGTCTATTTTTTAGCTATCCTTAATGTTTTGCTTTTTTATATGAGTTTGATATTGATATTCAAAAAACAATAAAAAGTAAAATGGTAATTAATAGTTTGATAAATTGTATTGCTTAAAAACTGTATATTGGATAAGCAAACATTGTTGTAATTTTTTTCTCTCTAACTAATCTATATTCTTATAAGGGTTGTGAATGACAACTTAGTTGTAGAGAGCACTGTATTAACTTTCAGAATACCCAGGCTTATTCCAACAACTATATGGTAACTTGCAACCACTTCTAACTCTAATCCAGGGACAGAAATGCACAGCCACTCTTTCCCCTCATAAAATACCTCACACATAAATATACATTGAAAGTCATATGGAAGAAATAATTTATATTATTAGTGACAAAATAACACCATCTTAGTTACTAATATATTGCTGAAGTTACTAATATAATACATGATGTTCAAGGCAATTTATTAAAGAAATAACTTAGTTGGGGGCTGTTTAATTTCAGTTGGTTAGTTTATTATCATCATAGTGAGAAGTGTTGCAGCATGTAGACAGACATGGTGCTAGAGAAGTAGTTAAATGTATATATTTTGTTCCAAAGGCATCAGGAAGAAAGTAAAACTGGGCCTTGTGTAGGCATTTGAAATGATAAATGCCTCAGTGGGAAGACTGCCCCTGAAAGGCCACATCCACTAATTGTTTCCAGCAATTCGCCAACTAGGAGTCAACATAAAATATATGAGATTTACCTTTCAAATTAACATGTACCCCAATACATACAGCTCTTTTTCTAGTTTAAAACTTTAACTTGTTTATTTAATTGTAAACAATTGCTGTTAAACATGAGATTATTAAATAAAAAATAATATATCAACAATGATCATGCATATATTTAAGGTGACTGTTGATATGTAAGATATCAAAATATAAGGAAAGTATTTTACTGTTTTTATACTTACTCTATTAAAACATATTCTTTTCATTACATACCTACTTATGCAGGCTTCCTGAATTTTGATGATTTTAATGTCATAAATATGATGTAGAAAAATACATTCAATACAAAACTCTTCAATTATAAAATATAATCACCTTTCTTTGTGCGATTTTATTCTGGGTGTACAAATGCATTTTAAATTTATATATACATGCACATCAACTGAAATTGTTCTCTTTTAGGAAAGATAATTTTCAAGCCCTTCAAGAAATATATATAAATGTTCCTTTACCCAAACCCCAGTTGCAAAATATCAACTCTCAGGAGAACAAAGAAAAGCAAATTTTGTATTAGTTTGTAGATGTGGCATTTTTTAACTTCTTTTTTTTCTCTTCTTTATTTATTTTGTATTTATCAAGAACAACAGTAAAATGAATTTAAAATGCTGATAAGTTAACAATAACTATAAAGAAGATAAAAATCATAAGCATGACTTATGAAGGGGATAATGCAAATAAGATTGCTACACATATATTTACATTGTGTGCAGCTTTCCCTCTGAATTTTTTTTCCATCCCTGCATATCCTTATTCAATGTCCCACTCTAACTATAGGAACACCTGACTCACTCTTGAGGGAGGGGCGACAAAACTGGATGTGGCATTTTAAAGCAGGTATAATCAACTTGAAAATTGGAGCCCTGCTGCTGGTTTAAATCAGTTGAAAACGAAATGGGGACATCTTATTGAAGTGCTCATTTGATATAGGTGAACATCTTTTCTACAGGAGTAATGTGAACTCAATTTATAGGGAGGTCTAAAATGATAAGTCAGGAGCTGTGTCAGATCAGAAGAATACAACAAAAAAGTATAAAATATAGAATGTGAAACACTGAAGTATCAAAGTGATTATGATCTGATAGACTGGGAAGCAATCTAAAAGGAATTTGTTAATTTGTTTTTGTGCTCACTCATCACTCATGAGCTAAGTGAGGAATGACTGAAGCTGAGATTCATTTATTTACCTATTAGCAATGAAGCCTCACTTTCATCAAAACATCCAGTCTGCTCTCACATGGAAGGCATCCATATCTTTGTCTCTCTATTACATTGAACTACAATTATGAAAAGTGTTAGTACAAGTTGGGAACATAAGAAACTTACTATTGCATGACTTGTACTAAGATCACTGAGGACACAATAAAGAAAGAAAAAAAAAGAAAGAAGAAAGAAGGAAAGACATACATACATACATACATACATACATACATACATACATACATACATAAAAGAATATAAAAACAAGTGTCTCTCCTATATTGTAGGATAGCCTCAGTCTCACAGACAAGAATGCCCTTGAAATTTGGAACTTTCTTTCTCAACCTTCCAAGTACTGGGATTTAGACATGATCTAACACAGTGAGTTTTATGCAGTTTGGGCAATCACATATAATCTTTTATGCACACAAAATAATCACTACACTGGCTGAGTCACACCCTCAATTATTCTACTATTTCATTGCCTTTTCCTTCTCATGCATACAGTGGAATCAATATTCATTTAACTATTGACTATAGATTCTATTTTCAAATTAGAAGTAAAAATTATTGCTTTTTTATGAAAATTACTTTTAGTTAGTATCTTAAATTGTTATATTTGAAATTAGTTATATATATATGAATATAGAAGCTATATAGTTATGCATATGAATTTGTAAGAATAATTAAATTTGTAAATTGATATTAATGCACAGTTCAAAGCCACATAATTTAAAAAAGTGTTTCCATGCAGTAGTCATTACTAGTGTTTAGTACATGTAATATAAGAAATCTTTCAAGTTCAACTTCTGTATCAGGCTTCTTACTCATTTTTTGAACAGGAACACTTAATCTCATTGCTTAGATTTTTCTCAATGTAAAGGGTCTTAATTTTAAGTCCCAACTTTTCAGAGGAGATCAATAATAAATAAGATGATATTAATGTATTTAATATTATGAGGATGATGAGGTAATATATCAGATAATTACTTTTAGCTCAATGATGACAACTTGTGTAACAGTGTCTTTTAGACTTATTTCTGTTGCTGTAATAAAATGATCTCTCAAAAACAATTTAGTATAAAAAGGGTTTTTTTGTTGTTGTTTTGGTTTTGGTGGTTTATTTTTACCTCTGAGTTCATCATATAGGATACTTGAAGCTGCTAGTCACATCATACTCACATTCAAGATCTGAAAGACAATTAAATTCATACATGCTTATTTGTTTCTGATAGCCGCCATATATTCACATAGTTTCTTGCCTAGAGAATGGTGTCACAAACAGTGGGTCAGTTTAATTGCATTAGTCATTAACCAAGATAATTACTCACAAATATATTCAAAGTTCAATATGATATTGAATCTGAGCTTACTGAGACTCTTTTAAGGTGATTCTAAGTTGTATAAAAGTGACAAAACTGAACATCACCTAGTGGCTTTGTGAAAATTTATATGTTCACAGCCATCTTCTATTATGTACAAATGCTCTGTCATCATATAGTACTGAATTCACATTAAGACATATTTTTGAGAATGTCAATTATTAGTTTATATGAGACTATATATTCCATTTATGCATACTTACAGGCAATAAATTATATACCTAAAATATGTTTATTCCTAGTCACATATATGCACATATAAAGTGACTGGCTTAACTCAGCACAAATATATTAAAAGCTTAAATATAGCATTCATTAATTATTTCAAGACACTTGCTATTGATTTCAAAAAATAAAATATACATTAAAATATATATTAATTCAGATTCTTATGACACATACAGGAACCTCAGTGCTTAATTCAGTGAGAATGATGCAAAAAAATATACTTGGTGGCATACAGTACGGATTAGCACTCATTGCACTATCTATATTCATTGTAGTCTACCTTTGTATAAAAAATTCCTATCAGCACATAATTAACAGAAATTGTGTTAGGACAAATAGAGTTCTAAATAGCACTGTTGCTAGTGTATACATACTTAATTTAATATGTCCTTGTCAAAACATTAACTTATTATTCTTAAAGTACTTTAAAATTTTACCTTTTAGAGATAAAATGTAAAATCTCTGTTCTTCTAGATAATATGACCATTTATATGTTACTTTATGGTGTACTTTCATGCGTGATGAAAAAGTTTATTTACTCAGATTAAGCATTTGGGCAACAAAAGGTCTCCTAATAACCTCCACTGAGTTGCTCAACTTTTAGAAGTTTCATTGTTGATCATTCTAACTGGATTACCTAACACAGACATATAAGGGTAAAAAAACAATATTATATTAGTTCCTTTCTCCTTACCTTGACAAAATATCTGGCAAATAAGAAAACTAGAGATAAGAATTCATTTTGGCATACAGTTTAGGAGGACACAGTCAATCTATCATTTTAGCAAAGGTATGAGAGAGTAAGTGTTACAGTTAGCAGATCATTTACCTACTAGAATATCAGTAAAGAGGAAGAAGCAGAAAACAGTGTGTTGGCACTCCCTTTTTTCTTTGAAATACAGCTAATGATGTCACCTCCTGAGATGATGTCACCTAAATTCATGTTTTGCATTCTCCTAGAAAGCACCATTATAAATCTATATACCTAGCCAGATATATTTCCTACCTGATTCAAAAATCAATTCATCATGTAGAGTAATCACACCAATAAAACAAGAGATAGCTATTATATAATATCAGTTTATATTATTTATTTACTTATTTATTTTTTATAGATTATGTCTTTTTCTATCCATGTGTCCCTTTGTTCCATCACCATTATCCTTCCAGACTGCTTCCAGTCAGCCTTCAGCCTCCCTCCTCCCCATCCTCCCATCTCCTCCCAGAAAGAGCAAGAGGTGCGAAGGTGGATTAGCTCAGCATAAACTAGAGGCAAATTCAACTTCCTCATCCTAATATCAAGTCTGGGTTAGGTGTTCCTCTGGGGAAAATAGGACCCAAATTGTTAGTCCATGCACAGTAACACAGTTTGAACCCTCCCCTTGACGGTCCACATACTGCCCATGTCAGTAGATACTTGTGTATCCTTGAAGAGTATAGTTACTTTTCCTGATGGATTCCAGGTGGCTGTTTTTAATTCAATGAGCTCCCCAAAGCTCCAGCCAGTCATCACTGTGAGAATTTTCCTCATATCGTCTATCTTCTTGCACTTGTAGAGTTTCCTCCCATGCTATCAGCTGGACCAGGTACTCAGCCATGTATCTCTTCCACTAACTCTATTCATTGTTGGATGTTAGTTCAGTGATGGCACTTAAGGTGCCATTTGATTATAGGGGAAGACCTGTTTAGGCAACACCTTCACTATTGGTTGGAGACCTAGCCAGGGGCATCTTGTGAGTTATTGGAGATTTCCCTAGCAACGGTCTTTTTCCAACTCCACATTGACTTCCTCTATTAAGATCTCCATCTCTCTTTCTTCTCTCCCTCCTTGTTATTTCTCTCCCCAATCATCTTCTCTCATGATTTCTTCCAACTTATTCTTGATTGCAACCTCTTATGCTCCCAATTAACTGAGGAGATCTTCTCTATTTTTCTTCCTAGGGGTCTCACTGGATGTCACTTTTAATTCAGATCCCAGGTGATTCAGTGGTTGTGGTTTGCAACTTGGGTTTTCTTTGCTTTTTGTATTGAAGAAGTGCACTTTTTGAGTGAATACATCCCCTGCTTATTTTTCTGGGTTTGAGATACCTCGCTCAGGAAATTTTGCTTGCAAATTTTAGGATATTTTTTTTTTCTTTTTACTGCTGAGTAGTACTCCATTGTGTAGATGTACCACAGGAATCAAGGTTGTTTCCAGGTTTTTGCAATTATGAATAATACTGCTGTGAACATATTTAAAACTTTTGGGGTGTGAATGTTTATATTTAGGGCATATGCCCAATAGTGGTATTGTTGAATCCTTGGGTAGATTGATTCTCAATTTTTTGAGGAATGGCCATTCTGCCTTCAGGAGTGGCTGAACAATATTACACTCCCAAGGAATGTAAAAAAGTGTTTGACTTTCTCCACATTCTCTCCATCACAAGCTATCATTTGTGTTTTTAATCTTAGCCATTCTGATAATTGTAAGGTGCTATCTCAAAATTGTTTTGATTTGCATTTCTCTGATGGCTAAAGATGTTGAGCAATCTTTCAAGTGCCTTTCAGCTGTTTATAAATCTTACCCTGAGAATTCCTTCTTTTAGTTTTTAACCCCATTTTTATTATGAATAAAGTCATATTTTTTATCCAAGTATACACTTGTTCAAACTCTCTTCCACCTCCCGCCCATTCTAGCCACTTTCTCTTCTCCACATCACTTCATCTCCTCCCCATCAAGGGCAGGAGATCCCAAGATCCCAAGGTGGTAATTTAATTCAGCATCCACTCCAGGCAGATCTACTTTCCTCACCCCAGCATTAAGACTAGGTGAACCCCATTTTTTAATTGTTTTTTTAGGCTCTTAAGCTCTAGTTTCTTGAATTCTCTCTATATACGAGAGATCAGTTATCTATCACTTGTAGGATTGAAGATCTTTTCCCATTCTGTAGGCTATCATTTGGTCTTATTGACTGTGTCATTAGCCTTACAGAAGCTTCTTAGTATCAGGATGTACCACTTGTTGTTCTGAGTGTTTTTGCTATTGGTGTTATATTTAAGAAGCAGTCACCTGTGCCAGTGCATTAGAGGACATTTGCAACTTGCTTTTCCATCTACTTTAGTGTGGCTGGGTTTATGTTGAGGTCTTTGATCCACTTGGATTTGAGTCTCCTGCCAGTCTTACATCTATTTACATTTTTCTACACAATACCATCCAGTTATTCCAATACCATGCGTTGAAGATACTATCTTTTTACCATTGAATATTTTTGGCCTCTTTGTCAAAAATCAGCTGTTCATAGGTGGAAGGGTTAATGGTAGGGTCTTTAATTCAATTCTATTAATTGACAAGTGTGTTTTTATCCAGTACAAGGCTATTTTTATTACTGTAGCTCTATAGTGTAGCTTGAAGGTGGGGATGGTGATGCCTCCTGAGATTATTTTCTTGAACACAATTCTTTTGGCAATCCTGGCTTTCCCGTTGTTCCAAAGGAAATCAAATATTGTTTTTTTCAAGATATGTAAAAAAATAGTGCTGGGATTTTGATAGGGATTGCATTGAATCTGCAGGTTGCTTTTGGTAAGATTGTCATTTTTACTATTTTAATTCTACATATCCAGTAGAATGGAAAATTATTCCATTTTTTTATATTCTCTTCAATTTATTTCTTCAGTGGTTTAAAGTTTTTTGTCCAAGAGATCTATTATTTCTTTGGTTATAGTTACATGGAGGTATTTAATGCTATTTATAGCTATTATAAAGGGTGATGTTTTCCTTATTTCTTTTTCAACTCTTTTATTCTTAGTGTATAGAAGGGCTACTGATTTTTTTAGTTAATTTTGTATCCTCCTATATTGCTAAAGATCTTAATCAGCTGCAGGAGTTCCCCGGAAGAATTTTGTGAGTAAATTATTTATACAATTATATCATCTGCAAATGCAGATTTAGTTTCACTTCTTCTTTTCCAATTTGTATCCATTTAGTCTCTTTTTTCTCTAATTCTTTAACTAATACTTTGAGAAAATATGTTGAATACATAAGGGTAGAGAGGACAGCCATGTTTTGTTCTTGATTTTGGTGGGATTGCTTTGAGTTATTCTCCTTATAGTTTGATGTTGACCATTGTCTTATTGTAAATTGCCTTTATTGTATTTAGGTTTTTTCCCTGTATTCCTGATCTCTCCAGAACTTTTATTATAATGAAGTGTTGGATTTTGTCAAAGACTTTTTCAGCATCTGAGGAGATGATCATATGGGATTTTTTCCTTCAATTTATTTATATGATGGATGACATTTACAATTTTTCATATGTTGAACCATCCCTGCATTTCTGGGATGAAGCCTACTTGCTAGTGGTAGAAGAATTTTTAATATGTTCCATTTGCTAGAATTTTGTTGGGTAATTTTGCATCATTGGTCATGAGAGATATTGGTCTGTCATCCTTTTCCTTAGTTGCATCTTTCTACGGCTTATGTATCACGGTTATTGTGGCCACATAAAAAGAGTGTGGCAGTGTTCCTTCAGTTTCTACTGTATGTAACAGTTTGTTGAGTATTGGTATTATTTCTTCTTCATTTTTTTTTGGAGTGTTGCATTTTCATTTTATTTTTTATTATTATAGCTTTTAAAATTATTAATAAATAAGTCACATAATTTCTTCTATGAATATCTGAAAGAATTGTACAGTTAAACCATTTGGTCCTGGGCTTCTTTTATTTGGGAGACTTTTAATAACAACTTCAATTTTCTTTGGTTTCTATTTAAGTCTCTAATCCTATCTTGATTTAATTTTGATAAGTGGTTCCTGTCCAGAGTGCTTTTAATTTCTTTTAGGGTTTCCATTTTATTAGAGAATGGATTTTCAAAGTAGACCTGGCAATTCTCTGGATTTCCTGGGTGTGTGTTGTTATTTCTCCCTTTTCATTTCTGATTCTTCTATGTTGGATATGCTCTCTTTGCCTTTTGTTTAGTTGAATAAAGGATTGTCTATCTTGTTGAATTTCTCAAATAACCAACTTTTTGATTCATTTATTCTTTGTATTTTTCCCTTTCTTTCTATTGTATTGATTTCAACCCTAAGTTTGATTATTTCCTGTTCTTTACTCTTTTTTTTCTTTTTTTTCCTTCTTTATTTTGTATTTATCAAAAAAAAAAAACAATAAAAAGAACTTAAAAATGCCAAAGAGTTAACAATAACTATACAGAGGATAATAATCATAAGCATGGCTTATCAAGGGTGGAAAGGCAAATAAGATTACTACACATATATTTTCTTTGTGTTCAGCTTTCCCTCTGAAGTTTTTTTTCCATTCCTGTATATCCTTATTGAAAGTCTCTTCCCCCTCCCACCACATGTGATCATTTTTCTTCTCTGCAACTCCCCATCCCCTCCCTGGGCAGGGAGCAGACAGTCCTATGGTCACACTGGCCCAATAATGCTTGGATCAGTCTTCACTCCCGGCCAAATCTTTGCAGATGAGTTTACTTCAAAATGTTCTAAGGCCTTCAGTTCTGTGCGAGATTTCTTTTGTTTTTTTCATATAGACATCTAGTGCTATGAATTATTATCTTAACATTGCCTCCATTGTGTCCCATAAATTGGTATGTTGTAGATTCATTTTCAATAATTTCTAGGAAGCCTTTGATTTCTTTCTTAACTTCTTCCTTGAAGTTCAATGTAGAGATCTTCAGTTTCCATGAATTTATAAGCATATTTTGATTTTTGTTGTTGTTTAATTCTAACTTAAGACCATAGTGGTCTGATATGTTACAAGGGTTATTTCCATTTTTGAATCTATTGATATTTGCTTTATGACCAAATATATGGTCAATTTTTAAGAAAGTTCTGTAGGGTTCTGAGAAATATGTATATTCCTTTGTGTATGTATAGGGGGGAAGATTCTAAAATTGTTTATTATGTTCATTAGTGTCATAATATTTGTTAGATCCTTTATTTTTTGTTGAGTCTCTGTTGCTTGACCTACCCAAGGGGGAAAGTGGGGTATTGAAGTCTTTCAGGTTTAGAATGTGTTGCTTGATATTTTTTTTATATGTAGGTAGCCTTAAATATTCAGGATTGTCTTTTCATCTTGGTGTATTTTTTCTGAGATGAATAAGTAATGTCCATCCTGGTCTCCTTTGATTGATTTTAGTTTGAAGTCTACTTTGTTATATATTAAGACGGCTATGCCAGCTTGTTTTTCGGAAGCACTTCATTGGAAATGTTTTTCCCAACCCTTTACTCTGAGCCAGTGTCTGTCTTTGATGTTAAAGTGTGTTTCTTGTATGTAATCAAAGAATAGCTTCTCGTTTGTACCCAAGATGTTATGGTGTATCTTTTTATAGGTGAATTGAATCCATTAATGTTAAGAGATATTAATGACCAATGATTTTTTTGTTTTGCTGTTGTTATTTTTGGTGCTAGCTTGTAGTTCTTTTCTTTGTGTTTTTCTTCTACAGAAATATCAATTATTTGTGGTTTTTTTGGGTATATCTATGTTCTTTAGGTTAGAATTTTCTCTCTAGTGCTTCATGTATGACTAGATTTGTGTATAGGTATTATTTAAATCTGATTTTTGTCATGAAATATCTTGTTTATTCCATACACGGCAATGGATAGTTTAGCTGGGTATAGTAGTCTGGGTAGGTAGTCATGCTCTTTTAACGTCTGTATAACTTCTGACCAAGAACTTTTTTCTTTCATTTTTTCCATTGAATAGTCTGGTATTATTCTCATATAGGTCTGCCTTTATGCATTATTTCGATCTTATCTTTTGAAGCTCTTAATACTTTTCTTTGTTCTGTATGTTTTGTGGTTTGTTATTATGTGTTGAGCAGACATTTCTGGGGGCAGCTAATCTATTTGGTATTCTGTAAACTTCTTGTATCTTTACAGACATTTTTTTCTTTATGTTGGGAAAGTGTTCTTCTATGATTTTTTGAATACATTATCTGTGCCTTTGAGCTTGTATTCTTCTTCATTTCTTATATTTTAAAATCCAAAATATATTTTCACATAATATTTATTTTTTTATTTTATGTTTTTTGTTTTTTTGGTTTTGTTTTGTTTTGTTTTCAGATGGGGAGGGAATACCTCCCAGCTGGTCCGAAATAACCTTGAACTCTCACAATTGGGCTCCTGGCCCCTTTGATTGCCAAGGACTTTGGGCACTTGGACCTAGGTGCTTAGCCTTGGGTGCTTAGAAACTTCTAAGCTCTAAATATATCTTCAGGCTTCAAAGTGGAGGAATGTCTCTACATTAATTACAATGTCAATTCCTTAGGGGTTATATGTCCATTTAGCTCATTTATCTGGTCTTGATTAGATTTTGGTAAGTGGTATCTGTCTAGAAAGCTTTCCATGTCTCTGAGTTTTTTTGTTTGTTGTTTGTTTGTTTGTTTGTTTTGTTTTTTAAGGGAGTACAGTTCCTTAAGTATGACCTAATGATTCTCTGAATTTGCTGTGTGTCTGTTTTTAAGTCCCCCATATCATTTCTGATTCTGTTAATTTAAGTACTATCTCTCTCTGCCTTTTGGTTAGTTTGGATAAAGGTTTTAGCTGTCTTGTTAACTTTCTCGAAGAACCAACTCTTTGATTCATTGATTCTTTGTATTGTTCTTTTTATTTCAATTGTGTTGATTTCAGCTCTAAGTTAGATTATTTTGTTGTCTACTCCTTCTAGATGATTTTGCTTGTAGTTGCTTTGAGCTGTGCTGTTACATTTTGTTGTGTGAGGTTTTTCATGTAGGCATTTAGTGCTATGAATTTTCTATTTAGCACTGCTTTCATTTTGTCTCATAAGATTGTATGAGTTGTGAATTAATTTTTTTTGAATTCTAGAAAGTTTTTGATTTCTTTCTCATAATATTTATTAAATACATACATGTTAGATAAATTTTATTAATGTCAACCTATATACAGTTCAATTAAAACACAAAAATGTTAAGTAAGAGGTGGGGTCAGCAGACTTCTTCTTCTTCTTCTTCTTCTTCTTCTTCTTCTTCTTCTTCTTCTTCTTTTTCTTCTTCCTTCTTCTGTTTCAATTATTCTCAGGTTTGATCTTTTCATAGTGTCTCAAATTTCCTGGATGTTTTGTATTGTGCCTATTTTGCTTTTAGTGGTTTTTTTGACTGCTATATATATTTCCACTATTGTATCTTCCACTCCAGAGATTCTCTTTTCCATCTTATGTATTAAGTTGGTTATGTTTGTATCTGTAGTTCCAGTTTGTTTCTTCAGATTTTTTATTTCAACCTTTGCCTTATTTTGTATGTTCTTCATTACTTTTATTTCAAGTTTTAGGTCCTGCAATGTATTTTTCATTTGTTTGGTTTTTTTGTTGCTTTTTTTGAAGGATTTGTTTATCTCTTCCTACTTTTTTGCTTGTATTTTCGTTTTTTTTACGGAATTCTTTTTTACATCCCCTTTTAAGGTTTCTATATTCTTATAATGTTGCTTTCCAGACAATTTCCTTAAGTTTCTTCTTTGTTGCTCTGTTCAGGTCTTGGTGTTTTGGAATCACCAGCTTCTTCTGGTTATGCCTTCTTGTTCATTACATTGTTACATCTACTGGCATCTACTCATTGATTCCTTACTTGATTCTTAGTCAGCTCTTATTTGACTCTTAGTCATTTGGAGGTCCAGGGGTTGTATTCTATCAAGCAAATAGAATAATTAGAAAGAGAAATGTGGAAAGAAGAGAAGAAAAAACAAGTGAACTAAGAAAAAAATTGGTAGGGTTCAGTGATGTAGCCACACAACTATTCACAGAGTAAGAATGAAAGTAATATATACAGAAGTAAGAGAAAGGTAAAAATCCATAGGCAAAAAAGTAGATGAAGTAGTTTAAGTTAAAAACAACTTGATAGAAATAAGTCAAGCTAAGGCCAGACACTTACAATTAAGAATAAGCATCCTTATGTGAATTATTTGAAAGCCCTGTGGTAGCCCCCATAAGACTAAAGAGCAAAACAGCAAAAGCAGTCAATGACAGAAATCAGTAACAGGCTGATGAAGAAACATATGTATGATAAAGATGGTTTAGGTTACCAGATGGTTTAGATTGACCATTGTTAGTGCAAAATATAGTGCAGAAAATTAAAATATTTAAAAATCTAAGTTCTAGAAAAAGGTGTTTAATATAAAATTCACCAGGTGTAACATGTGTCATTTGCATGTATTTAGAGTTAGAATGAAATAATAATATAGGAAGTAATATACAGAATGTAGAATCCTCTTAATAAGTTTGTTCTTTCCATTAATTTTCAGTCCAAATTGACAAAGATTAATTAGATATTTTCAAAGTAGTATCAAGTTCTCTTCTTGAATTACTTTGTAGAAGAATACGATCTTGTAGGTATAAAATTTAGAATAGAGTTCCATGATGAGCTGGGAAGTATGTATATTCCTTTGCATTTGGATGGAAAGCTTCTGTAGATATCTATTAAATCCATTTGCATCATAAACTCTTTCAGACTCCTTATTTCTCTGTTGAGTCTTTGTCTGGTTGACCTATCTAGGGTTGAAAGTAGGGTATTGAAGTCCCCCACTATTAGTTTGTGAGAATTGCTGTGGGATTTGTGTGTTAGCAGTGTTTCTTTTACATAAATAGGTGCGCTTATAATAGGGGTATAAATATTCAGGATTGAAATCTCCTCTTTACTGATTTTTCCTGTGATGAATAAGTAATGACCATCTTGGTCACTTTTCATTGCTTTTACGTTAAAGTCTACTTTGTTAGATATTAGGATGGAAACGCCAGCTTGTTTCATAGGACCATTTGACTGGAAAACCTTTTCCCAAACCTTTACTCTGTGCCTGTGCCTGTCTTTGTAGTTGAGGTGTGTTTCTTGTAGACAACAGAAGGATGGCTTCTGTTTTTTTATCCATCTTGTTAGAGTGTGTCTTTTTATAGATGAGTTGAGTCCATTGATATTAAAGGATATTAGTGACCAATGATTGATATTTCCTGCCATTTTTGGTGGTAACTTGGTTGTATTTCCTTTCTCTGGAATATTCTTCTGTGGGGTTATTGATTATTTGTGGTTTCATAGGTGTATCTAGGTTTCTTAGGTTGGAGTTTTTCCTCTAATACTTTCTATATTGCTGAATAGGTAGGTACCTATTGTTTCAGTCTGACTTTGTCATGAAATATCTTGTTTACTTCATCTATGATGATTGATAATTTTGTAGGGTATAGTATTCTAACTTGGCAGACATGCTCCTTTAGCATCTGTATAACTTGTGACCAAACCCTTCTAGCTTTCTTTATTTCCATTGAATAGTCAGGTGTTATTCTGATGGGTCTACCTTTATAGGTAAGATGGCACTTTTCTTTTGCAGCTCTTAATTTTTTTTTCTTTGTTCTGTATGTTTGTGGCTTGATTATTATGTGGCACACTGAATTTATGGGGGGGGGTCATATCTATTTGCTGTTCTATAAGCTTCTTGTATCTTTATAGGCATCTTCTTCTACAAGTTAGGAAAGTTTTCTTCTAAGATTTTCTTGAAAATATTACAAAAAAAACCTGAAAATATCCCCTTGTAACAAATCAGAACACTAGGGCCTAAAGTTAGAATTCAACAACATCAAAAATCAAAAAAAGCCTACCAATTCATGGAAACTAAACATCACTCTGCTGAAACATCTTTGAGTCAAAGAAGAAATTAAACCAGAAATCAAAGTTATTTTAGAATTTAATGAAAATGAATCCACAACATACCCAAACTTGTGGGACACAATGAAAGCAGTCTTAGGAGGAAAATTCATACTGCTAGATGCCTGCATGAAAACCTAGAGAAATCCCACACCAGAGACCTAACAACTCAGCTGAAAGTCTTAGAACAATTAGAAGCAAACTCACCTTGAAGGAGATAATGAAACTTAGAGCTGAAATCAATACAATTGAAACAAAAAGAACAATACAAAGAATCAATGAATTTAAGAGTTATTTCTTTGAGAATGTCAACAAGATAGATAAGTCCTTAGCGAAACTAATCAAAAAACAGAGAAAGTGTTCAAATCAACAAAATCAGAAATGAAAAGGGGGACATAACAACAGACCCCCAGGAAATCCGGAGAAATATCAGATCGTACATTGAAAATCTGTATTCCACAAAAATGGAAAACCTAGAAGAAATGGACAGCTTTCTACTCAGGTACCATCTACCAAAATTGAATGAAGATCAGATTAATTACCTAAACAGGCCTAGAATCCGTAAAGAAATTGAAGCTGTCATTAAAAGCCTCTCCAAAAATAAAAGCCATGATTCAGATGGTTTCAGTGAAGAATTCTACCAGACATTCAAAGAGGACTTAATGCCTTTATTCCTTAAAATATTTCACACAGTAGAAACTGAAGGAATATAGCTAAGTTCTTTTTATGAGGCCACAATTACTCTAAAACCCAAGCCACTCAAAGACACAGCAAAGAAGGAGAACTACAGACCAATCTCCCTCATGAATATTGATGCTAAAATTCTCAACAAAATTTTAGGAAACCATATGCAAAAGTGTATAAAAAATATCATCCACCAGGACCAAGTAGGCTTCATTCCAGAAATGCAAGGCTGGTTTAACATATGAAAAACCGAAAACATTATCAATCATATAAACAAACTAAAGGAACAAAACCACATGATCATACTCTTAGATGCTGAAAAAGCCTTTGACAAAATCCTAAACTCCATTATGATTAACGCCCTAGAGAGATTAGGAATACAGGGAAAATACATAAATATAATAAAGGCGATTTACAAGAAGCCGACAGCCAGTATCAAACTTAATGGAGAAAAACTCAAAGCAATCCAACTAAAACCAGGAAGAAGACAAGGATGTACTGTCTCCCCTTATCTACTAAATAAAGTTTTAAGTTTTTTAGCTAAAGCAATAAGAGAACAAAAGGAGATTAAGTGGATAAAAATTGGAAAAGATGAATTAAAGCTTTTGCTATTTGCAGATGATATGATTATATACATAAGTGACCCACAAAATTCTTCCAAGGAACTGCTATGGCTGATAAACACCTTCAGCAATGTAGCAGGATACAAGACTAAGTCAAAGACATCAGTAGACCTTCTATACACTAAATATAGAAGAGCTGAAAAAGAAATAAGGAAACATTACCCTGCATAATAGCTGCAAATAGTATTAAATACCTTGGAGTAACTATAACCAAAGAGTAACATATCTATTTGATAAAAATTTTAAATTAGTAAAGAAAGAAATTAAGGAGGATATCAGAAAATGGAAAGCTCTCCCATGTTCCTGGATAGGTAGGGACAACATAGTAAAAATGGCAATTTTGCCAAAAGCAATCTACAGATTCAATGCACTGCCCATCAAAATACCAACACAATATTTTTTGGACCTTGAAAGAACAATACGTAATTGCATTTGGAATAACTGGAAAGCCAGGATTGCCAAAACAATTTTACTCAACATCAGAACCTTAGGAGGTATCACCATCCTAAGTACAATTCAGTATATATAGAATAACATCAAGTTATACTATAGCGCTACAGTAATAAAAACAGTCTGGTACTGGCATAAAAACAGACTTGTGGATCAATGGAGTAGAAGAGAGGTTCCAGACATTAACTCAAAACCTATGAACACCTGATCTTCGACAAAAAGCCCCAAAATATTCAATGGAAAAAAGATAGTATATTTAACAAATGGTGTTGGCATAGCTGGATGGTAGAGTGTAGAAAAATGCAAATAGATCCCAGCCTGTCACCCTGCACAAAACTTAAATTCAAGTGGATCAAAGACCTCAATATAAACCCAGACACTTTAAACTTGATAGAAAAGAAACTAAGAAATACACTTCTATGAATTCGCACAGGTGTCCACTTCCTAAAGATAACACCTGAGGCACAGACACTAAGATCAACAATCAATAAGTGGGATCTCCTGAAGCTAAGAAGCTCCTGTAGAGCCAAGGACACTGTCAATAGGACAAAACGACAGCCTACAGAAAGGAAAAAGATTTTCACCATCCTACAAGTGATGGAGGACTGATCTTTAAGATATATAAAGAACTCAGGAATCTAGAGCCCAAAACCTTGAATAACCCAATCAAAAAATTGGGTTCAGATCTAAAAAGGGAATTCTCAGCAGAGGAATTAGAAATGGCTAAAAGGCACCTGAAAAAGTGCTAATCACCTTTAGCCATCAGATAAATGCAAATCAAAACAACTTTGAGATACCACCTGACACCTGTTAGATTGGCTAAGATAAAAGACACAGAGGACAGCCTATGCTGGAGAGGATGTCTAGCAAAGGTAACAGTCCTCCATTGGTGGTGGGAATGTAAGCTTGTTCAGCCACTTTGAAATGCAGTATGACAGTTTCTCAGAAAATTGAGAAACTGTCTCTCCAAGGACCCAGCAATTTGATGTCTGGGTGTATATCCTAAAGATACATAGTGACACTCCTAAGATATTAGCTCAACTATGTTCACAACAGTATTATTTGTAATAGCAAGAACCTGGAAACAACCTAGATGTCCCTCAACTAAAGAATGGATTAACAAACTGTGGTGCATCTACACAATGGAGTACTACTCAGTAGTAAGAAAAAATGATATCCTAAAATTTGCAGGGAAATGGATGGATTTGGAGAATATCCTCCTGAGCGAAATATCACAAACCCAGAAAGATAAGCATGGAATGTACTCACTCATTATTGGACTGTAAACAAATAAACAAACAAACAAACAAGGAAAAAGCAAAGCATGTCCAAGCTGCAAACCACAACCACTGAACAGCTTGGGATCAGAAACCTTCTGTACTAACTCCTTAGATCACAACCCCCTAGAGAAACACCTGACTCAGTCTTGAGGTTGGTGGGAGAGAACTGTATCTGTCAGAAGTGGAGACTGAACTAGGCAATATTGGGACAATGGGACCATGGAATTGCCTTCTGCCTGTCCAGGAGGGGATGGGGAGTTGTGTAGAAGAGAGAACTAACTGTTGTATTGTGAGGGTGAAGGGAACTTGAATAAGGGTATACAAGCATACAAATTGTGTCTTATTTGTTAATAATAATAATAACCAAAACAATGGACTAAACCTTTGAAAAGTAAGCCACATAAATTAAATGTTTTTGTAAGAAAAAAAGAAAATAAATATTCTAGTTTTTTTTAAAAAATTTTAGAATAAATATATTAAAACAAATTAGTACTTATAGAAAAAGGTGGTTTTGATCAACTGTTCTTTTCTCACTAAACAAATTTCACTTATGTTTACTATGCCATTTTGTTGCCAAGACTTAGTGACTATTGCAGTTTGACCTTGAATTCAATAGCCATTGCTTCTTGAGTACTGTAATTATAGAAATGTGTCAATATAGCTAACATTATACTGTCATCGTTATTATCATCATTATTAATTTGAATCAATAATAAATTTTCTAAAAAATTCCTTTGTACTTGTAGAATATATGTGTTCATTTGAAGATTTCTGAACTAATGTGATACAGAAAGTGTTTAGTTAATCTTATTTTTTTGTACATTTTCTATTTATTTTAAATGTGGAAAAGAAAAGCACAGAGAATTTGGCAAATACTTCAGCAACTCCTCTCTTGAATCTTTCATTTGTAAAAGAAAAAGTTACTTCAGAAATAATAAATGTAATTTCAGAGTAAGAAAAGAGATATTATCTCTGCATTTGCAGTTTGCTACTTCACATTCAAAAACACTAGAGCTTACTTTTTCCCAATGATTAAGAAATCAATACTCTGGTCAATTAATCTTGGGTAAAATGTTCTAACTAGGTACAATAGCTTTGAGTCAAAAATCTTCTTTTGTTGAAACCTTAATTCCCTTAGGAACAGTCACTTTTGTTCTTTAAAGAACTGGAATTCACTTTTATAAACAATTCTTGTAAGAAAGAATTTGCAATGATTTGGAAAAATATAATACTAACTTTTTTATTATTGGTCTTGAAGGTATCAGCTTTGCAGATTAAGAGATATTTTGCAGGAGTAAGCTGCCTTTAATGTATGAAATCAGACCACAAGGAAGGAATTTGACTGTTGTTGTGTTCTTAATTCAGTCTTCCATGAACCCATAAATAGACTTTGAATTTTACCTTAATAACCAGAAATCACTTCCATTTTCTATGATATGACAAAAACCCCCTTTTTTATTTAATATTATATTATAGGAGATTCTAAATCAGCTTCAGTTGTAGATGGGATAAGTCAGTTAATCAAAATTTATAAATAGTGTGATACATAAAGCAACACTGGTACTGACAGCTAGATTGCAGTCATAATTAAAGAACAATATTTTCCAAAGATGAGTGATAGAATTGAGGTTATTAGTAGAAAATATAAGTGTTATGAATCACAGAGTGATGGTTCTGTAAGTACAGAAATAGTACCCATGTATAACTGAAGGCCCACTTTACTTTAATACCCAAGCCACTCAAAGACACAACAAAGAAGGAGAATTACAGACCAATTTCCCTCATGAATATTGATGCGAAAATTCTCAACAAAATTTTGGCAAACCGTATACAACAATGCATAAAAGATATCATCCACCATGACCAAGTAGGCTTCATCCCAGAAATGCAGGGCTGGTTCAACATACGAAAAACTGTAAATG
>PVIH01019024.1:0-36693 GCA_004025045.1 Sigmodon hispidus
TGAAGTGGAAGACTCAGTAGCTCAAATAGATATATCAGTCAAAGAAAATAGTAAAACTAAAAAAGCCATATCTCAAAATGTTCAGGAAATCTGGGACACCATGAAAAGACCTAATTTGAGAATAATAGGAATAGAAGAAGGAGAAGAATACCAGCTCAAAGGCACAGATAATGTTTTCAATAAAATCATAGATGCCCATGTTTATCTGTCCCCACCCCATTCCCAAGTCTGATGGTCTACTACTAAGCTACAACCTTAGTCCATTATTTGGTTTCTTTAAGGGAGAGAAAGGAACATTAGGTCTCACCTTCTACTGGCTATGCAGCCAAGGATGACCTTGAACTTTGATCCCCTTGCCTCCACCATCCTAGTGCTGGAATGCTAGCAAGCAAGTAAGCCACACCTGCAGCCCTAGTTTCTTTATCTCAGTACAATAACAGAGATATAGAGGGAGGTGTTATTTTGGAAAACTCCGGAAACTTTAGGAGTTGAGTCTAGCTGAAGAGGATTAGCGGAGACAGGTCTATTATCCTCTCCCTCTCCCCCACCTCCTTCCCTTCCTCCCCTTTTCTTCCCTCCTCTCTCTCTCCCTCCCTCCCTGCCTCTCCCTCCCTTCATTTCCTGTACACCATGAGGTAAGCAGCTTCTACCACTGCCTCCTGCCACCATGATGCTCGGCACAGACCCAGAAAAACTCAAACTTCTGAATGAGCCAAAGTAAACCATTCACCAAGACATGAAAGAAAGGGGGGCTAGAGAGAGACAGAGGCTATTAGGAAATAGGGTGACCAGCCCAGTGTGGGGGACAAGAAAGGGGAATGGGGTGATATGATCAAAGCACAGTATACACAGGTATGGAAAATATAATAAAACCTACTGTTGCATATAACTAATATATGCTTAAAAAAAAACAAAAAACAAAAAACCATTTAGGGGCCATTGAGATGGCTCAGCAGGTAAAGGCTTTTGCCACCCAGCTTCCCGACCTGAGTTCCGTTCCTGTAACAGGCTCAGTGGAACAAGGGAACTAATTGCTGCCAGCTCTCCTCTGTCCTCACATGTGTGCTATGGTACATGTGCTTCCTCCATATAAATGAATAAGCAAAATACATGCGTTAATGCTTTCAAAGTTTTTATTTCCTTCCTTAAGTTGATGTTTCCAGGAATTTTGTTACTATGGGGAGAAATTAAGAGAACTATTGAATCTTCTGTGTTTACATTAATAATTTAAATTATTCAAAGTTGCAATTAATAGTCACATTAGACTTCTCGTATGAATACTGACATTCAGTTATTTAGTTAAATATTTAGAAATGGAAGGCACGCAATACAACAGATGCCTATTTGACTTTGTGAAAATTTGCCTAACTGTTGCATAAAGTAACTGGAGAATTCCACATTCTTCCTCCCAATACAATCCCAATAGCTCCACTCAGCCCAAAACACTTGCTATTCCCTCTTTTAAAAAATATTTGTTTTTGTGTATGAGTGCTTTGTCTGTATGTATGTCTATTTGTTGCGTGTGTGCTTGGTACCCAGGGAAGCCAGAAGAGGGTATCCAATTTCTTGGGATTGGATATAGACAGTTATAGGCACAGTGGCCATGGGACTATGGAGAGGCCATTTATTCACATCTGAGGTGAAACCACATCCTTCAGCTCTCTCTCCCTCTCTCCCTTTTTCTTAGTATTCTATCGCTGTGAAGAGACACACGACCAAGGCAACTCTTATAAGAGAAAGCGTTTAATAGTGGGATTGCCTGTATTTTCATATTTAGTCCATCGTCTTCATAGTAAGAGCCTGGCAGCATGCAGCCAGGGCCAGAGTAATAACTTAGAGCTACATCCTGATCCATAGGCAGAGAGAGAAAAGGAGTCACTGTAGGCTTGGCATGGGCTTTTGAAACCTCAAAGTCCATCCCCAGTGACACACCTCCTCCAACAAGGCCACACCTCCTAATCCTTCCCAAACAGTTCCATTCCCTGGCAACAAAGCATTCAAATCTAAGAGCTAATAGGGTCCATTCTTATTCAAACCAACATACCCTTTCTATTCATCTTGTACCCTGAATCCTGGGGGGTGCTGCCCAGATCCAGATTTCACCTTCCCTCCAATTAAATCTCCCTAGAAACACCCCCACAGATGCATCCCCACGATTATCTGTCAGTCCAGCTCCAGGGAACCCAACACCCTCTTCTGGCCTCTGTAGGCACCTCCTGCACTCATATACACATAGCCACCAATGTATATACACAAATAAAAATCTTTTCAAAATTAGAAAAGTATGCCTACCCATGAGATCAGTGACAAGCAACTGGTCCTGGCATGCTATTGTTTGCACATTGGCTCCTATTCCTAGTGAACAATTGCAACCTAAGTATGACCAGAGAAAGATACAAAAACTCTGTCACCATTATGATCAGGGGAGTCTTGTAAGCTTGATGACCTGAGTTTGAACCCCAGAATCTACTGCAGCACATATCTGAAACCACAGAGAGGCAAGGCAATCAGACAAGAGCATCAGCCCTAAGCTCTGCAGCAAATAGCCTCAAGTACACAGTACAGCAGCAGACATGAGACAGCAAGATGCTGGCCCCACTGCACTTGAAGGAGAGAACATATAAGAAGCCATGTACCATGTAAGGTCAGCCACCACCCTACTCATTTACCCAATTAGAAAATGGGCATTTGCAAAAATCTATGCAAACGTTAATAGCAGTTTTGGTCCCTTTTAATTTTTATCACATTTATTTATTTAATTTTTATCACATATGAGTGGGGAAGGGTTGTGAGTCTCGGCACACACGTGGAGATAAGTGAACACTTGCAAGAGGCCTCTCTTTCCTTACATCATGTGGGTCCTGGGTTCGAAACTCAGGCCCACATGCTTAGCAACAAGCATCTTCACCCATGGAGCTGCCTCACTAGCTTGCAGCTTTGTATCTAAACTCCAAAAATGGAAAGCAAGTAAGGTATCCTTTCCATGAGTAGATGGGTAATAAGCAAACTGTAATGCACATATAAATTATAACATAATCCAATGACAATAAAAAATGAGGAGGAAATGTTTAAAAAGACATAAACTTGACTGACTAGGTATAGAGAGAGGAGCTGGGGAAGGGGATGTATTTTTTTTTATAAAAGTAAACAACAGTCAGAAAGAATCCTACTGTATAGAATTCTCAAAGAATGGGAAAAAGAGGAAAGAAATGAAGAATCAAACAGTCATGACATGGGCTGAGGTAACAGCTTGGTGACTTAAAGTGTTTGTAGCACAAGCATAAGAATGTGAGTGCATGGGGGCTGGAGAGATGGCTCAGAGGTTAGAGCACTGACTGTTCTTACAGAGGTCCTAAGTTCAATTCCCAACAACCACATGGTGGCTTATAACCATCTATGATGACATCTGGTATCCTCTTCTGTATACTGTATACATAATAAATAAATAAATCTTAAAAAAAAAAAAAGAACGTGAGTGCAGACACCCAGAACATAAAAGCCAGGGAGGTTGCATGTACCTTTAACCTAGCACTGCGGGAAATAGAGACTGGTAGCAGCTGCAGGGTCACTGAGAAACTTGGTCACATTGGAAGAGAGGAGAGCGGCAGAAGACACTTACTGTCTTGCTCTGGCTTCCAAACATGGACACATGAACACATGCACTCCCACAAACAACCTGTCATGCTACACATCCTACACTCACATATGAAAACATTAAACTTACACACAATGATACAACCCAAAAGGCATTCATGGATCACAAATGTGTATACAAGTGAAGGAAACCAGCCTAAGGCTAGAGAAAAGGTTCAGCTGTTAAGAGCACTTCCTGTTCTTCCAGATGACCTAAGTTAGTGCCCACAACCACCTGGAATTCTAGCTCTGGGGGATCCAGCGCCCTCCTCTGGCCTCCATTGACACTGCACTCACAGACACATACTCATAATTAAAATAAAACAAATGTTTGAGAAAGCAGTCTGAAAAGGCTACTTTTCCAAGTGATACTGTGGAAAAGACAAAACTATAGAAATATAAGATTTAGGGACAAAGAGAAAGTGTGAGTGGATGAAGCAGGGGTACTTTTCCAGGACAGGGAAAGTATGCTACTGTAACTATGTGCTTATAACAATATACATTTCTAAAAACTCACCATACTTTATCCAGCAAGTTTACCTAGATGAGTGTAAATTTTAAAAGTTGCTTAAGGCTAAGGGCATGGTGATACATACCTGCAATTCCAGCACTCAAGAGGTAGAAGCAGGAAAATCATTAGCTCAATTTCATCCTCAGCTACAGATGCTGAGGGCAGCCTGGGCTACATGAGACTCTATCCCAAAGGAAATTACAAATAATGAAGCATTTAAGAGCTCAAACAAATCTTAGGCTGGAACGCAAAATGGAACAAATTCATTTGTACTGCAGACATATAAAATGACCTCACTGAAGAGGACAGGAAGAAATTGCAACTCAGTTTTGGAAACAGACCCACTGTGGAAATCTAAATGCAGGAAACTCCAGACACAAGCATCACAGCTGATGAAGCTGCCTTCTGTGGGTTGATGACATCATGGTTCTCGTGACATTGTGAATATATTCAGCTTCATTAAGTAAATGGATGGTGGATGATCAGAGCCAAATTGCTCTACATTATAGTTTATCAAAGGAGGATTCTAGAATGTCTGTGTGGTAGTGGATTAGGAAGCAGTATAGATAATATTTAGTTACATGCAGAAATCTGTGTAGATCATATAATATATGTAAGTATATATACATACACACACAAGTATGTGTGCTCAAGCACGTGTGCATGTGTGCACGCTCATGTTTCTTGGCCCTATCAGCTGAAAGAACCTGGGACTTACAATTGTCCCATAGCAATAAGCACACCTCACACCAAGATCTTGCCTTCTGACACCATTCTCTAATCAAAGAAACAAGGGAAAAGTTCTGGGGAGATGGCTCAGTAGGTAGAATGTTTGCTACGATGTATGAGGACCTGAGTTGATCACTACAGCTTACATAAAAGAGCTGGGCACAATGGTGCAAGCTTGGATTCCTCCTTATAAGGAGATGGGAAAAAGGGTAACCCTGGAGTTTGGCAGCCAGCTAGCTTAGCTACCTGGTGAGTTCTGAGACAGTGAGATACCCTGTCTCAAAAAAAAAAAAAAGCATGGTAGAAGGCATCTGAGGAACATCACTTCAGGTTGATCTCTGACATCCACAGGCATGTGACTAGATACACACCACATACACATGAGAGTACACACTCAAGAATATACACACCAGGGAGAAAAACAAAAAAAGACAAGGAGTATATAAGAGGAGGCTAGGATATCTTCCAGTACCTTGAAATTAAACATTGCTGGAGATATTCTTCATATTGATAAAAACAATTCAAAGAGTAGATTTATCCCCATCAGGCTACAATATATGTGTTGCCTTTGCCCACAGATCTTAGCTGTTGAGTCTAATATGTCTCCAAGAAGCCAAATAATTATTGCTGCTGGCCCTGCCTATAAGCTTCTTGACGTGGTGTTGCAGGATATTTGGTCACACTGTGAAACACCAAGACAGTGTTAATAAAAATCAACCTTGGATCAGAGGGGCCAAGAAGCAACCAACCAACCTTCCTTTTAGCTAGAGAACATCTCTCCATTTGTCCCAAACCAAAAAGACCTTGAAGTTCTAAGTCCCTGCTTCTCCTTCCTGTGGGTCTCTCTATCCATCTCCCAGGGTTCTTGAACTCTCTATTGCTAATTCTTGTCAACTAGTCACTGACTCTGCCTCCTGATCCAAGGTTGAGTCTATTAACACAGTCTCAGGGCTTCACAGTGTGATCAAATATCTTGCAACAATGTGGGCTCAGCTTACAACCAAATATCAATTAAAGGGGAGAATGTGAGCCAGCGTGAGTGATGAACCACAATCTTGGCACTCAAGAGTTGAAAGCAGAAGGACCGAAGTCATCCTCAGCTACCTTGCCCAGGCTACATGGTACCACGTCTCAGAAATCCAAACTAAATAAATAGGAAAATTAGCATTCAATTTAATACTTTCCAAAATACTACTCCTATCGTATACTGTTGGGGGGGTGGTTGTTGAATCCTTTGGGCATCAAAAGGAGACCATTCCTATGGGACAGGTTTTCTAAAGAAGGGTGGTGGGTGTGACTAAGACAGGCATCAGATAGTAAGATGGGGCATACATCTGTATGCCCCATTCCAGCTCTCAATTACTGAAGCAAGAGGATTGTAAATTTGAGGCCAGTCTTAGCTACATAGTGAGAATCTGTCTTAAAAGAGAGGGAGAGATATAATAGAGGAGAGGAGGGAAGGAGGAGGACTGCTGAGGGAGGAGGGGAGGGAGGACTGAGTGGTAGATGCACCTATGATGTTTGCTACTATTTTCTCACCTTCTCACAGTCACTCATTTTTAAAAAATATTTATTTATTTTATGTGAATTGGTGTTTTGCCTGCATGTATAACTGTGTAAGGGTGTCAGATCTAGGAATTACAGACAGTTGTTGGCTGTCATGTGGATGCTGGGAATCGAACTCAGGTCCTCCGGAAGAACAGTCAGTGACCGCTGAGCCATCTCTCCAGCCCTCACGCATTCTTTTTAAATGCTGTTTACTCAGCTCTACAGTTCCTCAGATGTGCGACTGCCCCGTACCCATTCCTACATCTTATAAGTTAATGCACCTGAAGTCTCACTTGCCCTATTGTATCACACATTTGTTTAATGCTTTGAGACAGCGCTACAATTGATTTTTTTCCTTTGCTATTACCTTAAGTGTTCTACTCTATGTTTAGAAGACATAATTCACAGGCCTGGCTAGGCTTGCCAAAGAAATCCACGCCTTAAGAGAGTCCTGGAAATACGTTTATTGCTGAGTCTAACAAAATTCCTTTGGCTTGGCTTTGCTTTGGTTTTCTTAAGACTCAGTCTCATGTAGCCCAGGCTGGTCCCAAATTTGCTATGTAACTAAAAGTAACCTTGAATTCCTGATCCTCCTGCCTCCACCTCCAGGGTATTGGGGTTCCAGGGAGCTCATCATAGCCAATCTGCTCAGATTTCTTGGTACATTGAAATTTTCCCTACATTGAATCTCAGATCTGGTTAAAAACACTCTCTCTCTCTCTCTCTCTCTCTCTCTCTCTCTCTCTCTCTCTCTCTTCTCTTCTCTTCTCTTCTCTTCTCTTCTCTTCTCTTCTCTTCTCTTCTCTGTATTGATAGGATTGAATTGATAAGACAGTAAACTGTCCCCTCCTGCCCTCAACAACCCTAAAGGAAGGTAACTTGGTAATCATTGTATATTGAGAGAAGACAGAGACCACAGAGTCCCAAATATGGATATGAACCAAAGCCACACAGGACTGAGATCCTACTAAACCCTGTTTAGTTAGGAAAATACAGAAACACGCATTCGAGCACTGTACTATTCAAAGGAATCCACCCAAATCTGACGATACACAGCAGCAGTAGCAGGCTGAGGCATTCAAGAAGAATGTAGGAGCCATTGGTCATGGTCAAATGCTGCAAAACCATCTCCTAAACACATGGGGCCATTGCACACAGACACTATAACTGTCTGCATTAGACCCACACAAGTGTGAGCCAACCAACTTTGTTGCATAGACAGGAGGGGTTCATGGATCCTACCCCTAGCTGAGGAGCTTTGGCAGTTGCAAGATGCCAGAGTGGGGTGGGGCCATTTTCTTCTGGGAATTGGGACTCCTTTAAGATGTTCATGCAATGGGGATGACACCACATCCATGCACATAAGGACAGCATTGAATAGACCCCAGGGGCTATGAAAGGAGAACATGAAATCAGAGAGAGGGTGTGGCGGGGTTATCTGGGAAGAGCAGAATGGGAAGTAGAGGTTGAAAATGACCAAAATATGATCAATATATGTATGATATCAAAGAATGGTTAAAAAAAAACATTTTTAATGCTTGGATGCTAAGAGAACTGGCATCTCTCACAGAGGACTTAGTTCAATTCCCAGTGTCCATATTGGACAGTTCACGATGGCCTATAACTTCAGCTGCAATGCCCTCTTCTAGCCTCATTGGGCATCTGTCCTCATGTGGACATACCCACAAACATACACAATTTGAAAATAAATCTAAAAAGTAAAAAGTGGAATGGGGTGAAAGACCAATGAGCCTGGGTCAGAGAACTCAGGATGTGATAATTCCTCTGCAAAGATGGGCCGTCACGTGTTCTATGGAGTTGACGGTTTGCACCTTGGCTGTGGTTCTTTGCTCATCAAGGATGCTGCTCTTGACCCAGAGTGCTCTTAGCTTTCATTTCCTTCAAGATCAGCACCATTAACAATCAACTTCAAGTACTTCCTCTCTCTACCCTCCTGCCTCTCCACTTCTGTGTCCCGCCCCTAAAAGCCCTGACCTTCAATGAACCAGTACAACTGATGTCACTCCACAAATGTCATCCACCTTGTTTGTATATACTTTAACTTTTAAATTACAATTTTTATTTTATTATTGTCTCTGTGAATTTGTTGTGGCTCTTCTGTGAAGGTCAGACAACAACCTGTGCAAATTAGTTCTCTCTTTCCACCGTGTAGTGTCCCAGGGGATTGAACTCAGGTCATCAGGCTTGGCAGCAAGCCCCTCTGAACCATCTTGCCACCCATCATACCTTGTTATTATATTTATTATTGTGACTGCCAGTTTTGTTGTCTCTCAGTGGATCCAGGGCTCACTAGAGAGCCTGACCAATGAGTGCCAGGGTTCCATTCACCTGTCTACACAGCTCTAGCGCTGGGTTTCCAAGCATGCATCACCACACCCAGCTCTGAGTGGGAATTAGATATTTAACTCAGTCGCCTCATGCATGGCGAACACTTTACTGAGCTAACTCCCCAGCCCCGGGGTTTACCTTTTTGATCCATAGATTTTATATATGCACAAGTTCAAAAGGATTGACTTACAAGAATGGTCACTGCGGTATGGCTTATGCCAGAACAGGTGAGTGAAAGTAAGAAAGAATGAGATATCAACAGGCACCAGTGGGGTCGGATTAACTAAATCACTATACAGTATCAAAGAATGTCTGCCATTGGGGGCAGGGAAGTGGTTCACAACGCATACTCAAGGGCCAGAACTCAGATCGTCAGACCCTGCATAAATTCTGGGTGAGTGTGGCAGCCTGCCAATAATTCTAACCTTAAACCATGAAGACAGAGGATCCCCAGAGCAAGCTAGTGAGCAAACTTAGATATATGAGTGAACCCTGAGCTTGTTTAGAGACCCTGCCTCAAAGGATAAAATGGAAGAGCAATGGGGGTGATTCCTGACATTGGCCTTTGGCCTACATAGGCATATGCACACATATGCATGCACACCCAAATACACACATGTTCACGTGCAAGCATACACACATACACAAACACACACATATATGTCTCTAAATGAGATCATAGACATACCTTGTTTTAGTTAAGGTTTCTATTGTGAAGAGACACAGCAACTCTTATAAAGGAAAACATTTAATGGGGGGGGAGCTGGCTTACAGTTTCAGCAGTTCAGTCAGTTATCTTCATGGTGGGAAGCATGGTGGCATAGAGGCAGATGTGGTCCTGAGAAGGAACTGTGAGTTCTATATCTTTCTGGCAACAGGAAATTGTCTGAAAGTCACACTGAGGGAAGCTTGAGCAAAAGAGACCTCAAAGCCCGCCCCCACAGGGACACACTTCCTCCACAAGGCTACACCTACTTCAATAAGGCCACACCCCCTAGTCTTGCCATTCTCTATGAGATTATGGGGCCAATTACATTCAAACTACTACACATATAAATCTACACTATAAATCTCAGATTTATCCTAATGCATAAATACTATTCCGAGCATTAATCCATTTCCTTCATGAGCTTGTAAACTGATGGGGGAAGCATTTATTTGTCTCTTCTCTCCAACTTCTACCTTAATCTAGACTCATTGATAGATGGCACCTGAACAAATATGTGTGTAAGCATTTACCAGAAAAGAGGTTATGTTTGTTTGTTTGTTTGTTTGTTTGTCTATGATGGTTAGTTTTTATTATCAACTTCATACAACCTGGGATCTCCTGGGAGGAGAGAATTAATGAAAGATGGTCTAGATTAGGTTGGGCTGTGGGTATATCCGTGAGGGACTTTCTCGGTTGAGTTTATTGAAGTGAGAACATTCACCCTGAATATAGGTGGCAACATTCTCTATATGTGAGTCTAGACTTGCATTTTAAAAAGTAGAGAAGGCAAGCTGAACAGTAAGCAATTACACTGAGTTGTGTCCATATTAAGGACTCTGCTTGCTGTAACTGCCTCCACAATGACAAACCATAACCTGGAATTGTGAGCTAAGTCCAGATATTATACGAGAACAACAGAAATAAAAGTCAAACAGGCCCTTTTTCTGTAGCCCAGGCTAGCTTTGAAATCATGACGCTTCTCCTCCATCAGCTTGGACTGCAGGTATCACCTATCACACTCAACTGAGCCTGTTTTTTCTTTCATTTATATGTGTGTGTGGGGGTGTGTGCGTACACAAGTGTATGCATGAGATGCATGGGTGCACATGCATGTGCAGGTGCATATGGAGGCCAGTGGTCAGGTGTGTTTTCCTTTTTTTTTTTTTTTTTTTTTGAGGAATAGGTTTCAAGGCAGGGTCTCACTACATAGCCCTAGCTGTCCTAAAACTTACTATGTAGACCAGGCTAGCCTCAAACTCCCAGAGATCTGCCTGTTTCTGCCTCCCCAGTGTTGGGATTAAAGCTGTGTACCACCATGCATCTACCTTATTTCTTAAGATAGGGTCTCTCTCTGAACCTGGAGTTCACCGGTTTGGCTAGGCTAGCCCCTGGGTCCTCCTGTCTCAGACTCCCAGAACTTGGCTTACAAACAAATATTTTTCGGGTTCTGAGGATCTTTGTAATTATCAAGGGAGAAGGTGGGGAATCAGGAGTTTTATCATGATATATTGTTTCAGCTGTTTTGTTCTGCTAATATATGTGTTCATTTCTTACCAGCCTTCATCTAAACATTGAACTTTATCATACACACTGTGTGTTGTCAAAGGTTTGTGCCTGCTGCTGTGACATTCTGGATTCCATAGCCAGGACTCCAGAAGCCACTCTAGCCCTAAGCCTAAACCAGGCATGGTTCATGCAATGCACATTTGCAATCCTAGTGGATGAGAGGCAGTGGTGAAAGCATCAGGAGTTTGAAGTTATCCTTGGCTACATAGCACACAGCACATTTGAAATTGGCCTAAGATACATGAGACCCTGTCTGAAAATCAATCAATTAATGATCATTAATTAATTATGATTGCTGAAATTATACAGAGAGGGAGAGAGAGCGCTCCAATGTTCAGACCCAGTACTTTCATTACAATCCAAGGATGAGCTGGAGATGGCCACTGCCTCATCTCACTACTGTGAATCTGTAACACATCCTCCCCTGAAACCAGCTTCCTCAGAGATGCTCCATGTTGCATCATCCTTGTTAGATCTGATGAGGTCAGTAGCATTGAGCAAACACTGGAGGGAGAGAGAAGCACCCAGCATAGGAACCATGAAAGTACCCGGGTCCCATGGGCGAAGGGGAGATACGAAGGGGAACCATAACAAGTGGCCTTTCAAGGGTCGGCTTGAACTTATGACACCAGCCTAGCAACTGAAGCCAGCTTAGCAACAGGGCGAGAAGAAGTTGAGTTGCTTTAGCCTCTTGCTGAGTAGGACCATAAGGCCATGGGGCAGTTTGTGGGGCCTGTTTATGGAGAGACTCTCAAAGCTATTCAGAACAGGGGTGGGAGGGAGAGAGAGAGAGAAAGTGCCCTTTGAATTTCCATTGCTTTGAGAGTCAGCAATTTAATGACTCATACATTCTAGATCCCTGCTTTGTCTACACATTTTCATTTCAAAATACTAAAAAACACTTTGTTTGGAAGATTGGTTATTTTTAGCTTCTATATCAATAGTGCTCATCCACTTCTCCTCAGAGAGAACAGCTTCCTTCAGATTGGCCCACGGCACCACCCTAGAAGTGAAGTTGTTTACTTAGCTGTATTTTGACAAAACTATGTAGGCATCTCCCTGTCCCATTTTTTTTTCTTTTTTGGAGGTGGCCAATTGTGCTGCTGACCACCCAGGAGTCACACAAGACCAGTCCTCTAATAGTCAGCTTTGTGAGCTTGACACAACCAAGCGTGGCCTGGGAAGAGAGTCTCAGTGAGGGTCTTGCTAGATCAAGTTGGCCTGTGGTCATGGCTTGTGGGATTGTATTATTTAATTGCTGTGGAAGATACTACCTACCGTGGGCAGCTCCATTCCCTACACAGAGGTCCTGAACAGTGTAAGAATGGAGAAATCGTGTTTGCACTCACCCTTCTCTGCTCTTGACTGTAGATATGCTGTGACTATTTGGAGATGGTGAATGTGTGAACAAAGATGAACTATAAACCTAGGATTACGAACTGAGATAAAGCCCTTTCCTCTAAGTAGTTTTTGGTCAGGGTATTTTATCACAGCAACATAAATGGCAGTAAAATGCCATCCAAAGATTTCCCCAGGTCCCCTGGCATAGACAGAAATAGAAGAACATTCTTTCAGACTCCAAATCAAGGAGCCAGTGCCCTTATGAATCAGGACAGCTAGCAAATGGAAATCTCACTGGAAAAACTCAATTTTGGCTTTGGAGGTATACAGCTGCAATCCCGGTACTCAGGAGGATGAGGCAGGAGGATCACGGGTTTTATATCAGTCTGGGATACAAAGGGAAAAAAACACTTTAAAAGAAAGAGGGCGGGGAAGAAAGAATTTACCATATTTAAGGTGGGAAAACCTACATTACCTACAGGCTACACCATCCCAAAGATTGAGGTCCCAGACTGAATAAAAAAAAAAAAGTGATCATCTCACTCTCCTAAGTGTGAAGACAGTGTGACCAGACACCCCAAAGTCCTGCTACTATGCCCTCCCCACCATGGTTGGTCCTGAAATCACAAGTTGAAATAATCCTCTGTCCCTGAGGATGCTTTGTTGGTCACAGCAAAAGGAACTCAAGACCTTGCCAAATTCCCCAAGCAGTCATTCTGAGCCCATTCTTAGATACAAGTTGCCCTCTGGTTCAGAATCCTCAGAAGGGCTCACCCTGCATGTCAAGATGCTTTTGACCAAGAGTTTCATCAGCTCCTGCCCTTGAGTTGTCTTGGAGAAGGTTCTGGAATCTAGATAGAGTCTTTTACTGTCCTGTGCCTGAGCCCTTCCTGCTTTAATTTCCACATACTGGGGAAACAATGTGGAAAATCAAGAACCACATAACTAAAAGTATTTCCCCACACACACACACCCCATAAGCCCAAGTTCAGTCCTTTCTCCATGAACACAGTCTACCTCTAACAGGAGCTAGGATAGGGAGAGCAACAGACTCCAGGACCAACAGCCTTAGAAAATCTTACAACAGACAAATTTTAAAACCTTACTATTGTCTAACCTCTGAGGCCGGTATCACCAAGATCTAAAATTCCCTTCTACACAAAGCCACTCCGGAGTTTCTATATCCAAGCATGGATGGATTCAGGGCAGAAAGAAACAGTAAGGTCAAAACCCAGGGAGTCCTGTGGCCTAGTAACATATAGACCCCCCCACATCCTGAACTGACTGACCTCTTCCATACACAGGGAGAGGCAAGGAAGAACAGAAACGGGGAGGAGGCAGAGGAGGGAGGAAGGGAGGGAGAGGGAGGAAGAAGCAGAGAAAGGAGTTTAAAAAAAAAGATGGGGCTGGAGAGATAGCTCAGCAGTCAAGAGCACTGACTGTTCTTCCAAGAGACATGGGTTCAATTCCTAGCACCCACATGGCAGCTCACAACTGTCTGCAACTCCAAGACCTTCACGCAGACATACATGCAGGCAAAACATCACTGCATATAAAACAAAAATAAATAACTTTTTTAAAGAAAAGAAAAGGGAAGTGGAGGAAGAGAAAGAGGAGGAGGAAGAAGTGGTGGGATGTTGGAGAAGGAGGTAGACGAGAACCAGAGGAAAAGGAAGAGCTGGGGACCACAACTGTCCTCAGAGAGACTTAGACAGAAATACGGCTTCTCCTTTGACTGTGTGATTCGGACCAGTTACTCAGTATTTGTTAATGCTTTCCTGTTGTAGAAATGCTCTTACAAACTAGGCCTGGTGATGCAGACCAGCTACTTGGGAGACTGGAGCAGGAGGATTTCAGGTCCGAGCTCTATTTGGGTTTAAAGCAAGGCTGAGCAATTTAATAAAACCATGTCTCAAAGTAAGAAAAAAGATGAGTTGGAAAATAGTATGGTGAGAGAGCACCTGCCTAGAATCCCCCAGTGAGGGGCTGGGGTGTGGCTCAGTGGTAGAGCACCTGCCTAGAAGCCCCCAGTGAGGGGCTGGGGTGTGGCTCAGTGGTAGAGCACCTGCCTAGAAGCCCCCAGTGAGGGGCTGGGGTGTGGCTCAGTGGTAGAGCCCCTGCCTAGAAGCCCCCAGTGAGGGGCTGGGGTGTGGCTCAGTGGTAGAGCCCCTGCCTAGAAGCCCCCAGTGAGGGGCTGGGGTGTGGCTCAGTGGTAGAGCCCCTGCCTAGAATCCCCCAGTGAGGGGCTGGGTGTGGCTCAGTGGTAGAACACTTGCCTAGAAGCCCCCAGTGAGGGGCTGGGGTGTGGCTCAGTAGTAGAGCCCCTGCCTAGAATCCCCCAAGGAAGGGCTGGGGTGTGACTCAGTGGTGGAGTACCTGCCTAGAATCCCCCAGGGAAGGGCTAGGAGTGGCTCAGTGGTAGAGCCCCTGCCTAGAATCCCCCAGTGAGGGGCTGGGGTGTGGCTCAGTGGTAGAGTACTTTCTCCAAATTCCCTAATAAGAACCTATACAGTCCTAGTCTAATACATACAAGGCCCTAGTTTCAATCTCCAACACCACACACACACACACACACACACACACACACACACACACACACACACAACCACAATTTAAAAGATCCTCATGGGAATATTTTGAGAATTAATTAAAGTGACCTATGTAAAGGTCCCGTTTCCATGCTGTCACTTGCTTTGCATTCTGCAAGTTACATCTGTTTCATAACACTTCACACCCTTTCAAACCCAGTATTGATAGTGACTTTGCAACCCCACCCTCTTCCTTGAGCGTGAATCTCAAATGGAGTCCATGGAAACCCACCACCTCCAGAATCCATATAAATATAATCCTTATAATCTCTGTCTCCTGCTGGATATGTCTTCCTTTGGGAAGCCCCCACCCCCTGTGGACTTGGCATAGCCTCTCCTCTCTACCCTGGCCATCACAACTCTCAGACCCCACCCACCCCACTCCCCTACCTGGGAACTGCCAAGCAATCTAGGTCCAGGGATTTGGGATTGGGGGGAAGACTTGCCAGGTGAGGAAGTCAGGGGCTGGGCTTCTCCGTGGCTCCTCTCCCCCTTCGGGGGTTTCTTGGTCTCCCTTTGTCTCATTCTCAGGCTTCCCATCTCCAGGTTGCTCTGGCAGCCGCATCAGGGGTGCAGAGTGATGTGGTCAGTGATTTGGGGACACATCAAAGGAACATCAGCGAAGACATTGAGAGTCTGCAAGGAGTTGACAGAAACTTACTGCCGGAAACAGTGCTGAGTGATTATTTACTCAAAGTCAGTTGCCTAAATAATTCACACCTGCCCTTTCATGTTTACACGGGACAATGGTAGATACAACTGTGGCACAAGAAATATAATTATAGTACTGACAGATGTTTAGTTATTAATAAGGACTCAATGTCACCAGAGAATATTACATAACAAAGGGATCTGGGCCTCTGGAAGCAACTTTAATCTTTCTGGGTACTTTTCCATTTACACCCTCGGGCTTTGCCTAAGCAATATAAAATAAACAATAGCAGACATCAACTTTAGGGCTACTTGCAAAAAAGGCCCAGCACTTCACATATAGAATTTGCACTAGGGGTGGAGCTCAGTGGCAGACACTTGCTCAGCATGTGTGAGACCCTAGGTTCGATTCCTAACACTCTTGCTTTCCTCAGCCAAGAAGAAATTGTTGCCAGGCTTGATGGAGCATGTCCAACATCCCAGCTACTTGGAAGGCTGTAAGCTGTAAGTTCAAGGCCAGCTTGAGCTACAGCGTGATAGTCTGTTTCAAACTAATTTGTTAAAAAAAAAAAAAAGAAAAGAAAAGAAAAGAAAGAGTAGCAGTGAGATGACTCAGCAGATAAAGAAGCTGACTCAGCAACTTGAGGTCCACAAAGTCATCCTTTGATCTCTGCATGTGCTCCATGGCACGCATGCACCCCCCTTACACATATCAGACATGCATATACATGCACCATGCACATATACAATAATAAAAAAAATCATTTTTAGATAAAATGAAAGCTGAAGACATAGCTAAGTAGTTGAGCTGAAATGTCCGAAAGAAAGGGACCACAGGAAGGCCCTTTTAGAAAAGAAACTTCTCAAGTTCAGATTATTAAACAAGATGTGTATGGTCATACACACACACACACACACACACACACACACACACACACACACACATACCTGCACTGGTCTTTAGACATTTAGTCATATTTCACCATTGATAAATGCTTGGAGAAACCCCCTTAATTGGGAATGTTTATTTTGGCTTATGGCTTTAGTGGTATCAGCATACTTGTTGCTTCTGGCTCTATTGTAAGGTGTCATCATGGCAGGTAATGGAGCAAAGCTGCTCAGTCCGTGGTGGACAGGAAGCAGAGAGGGAAGCCGGAAGTGGCCAGGGATGTGTGTGTCCTTCAAAAACCAACTCCTGCTGATATACTTCTCCAGCTCACTGCCACCCCCTAAGGCCTACCCCTTCCCAAAAACGTCATCAAATTATGACTCTATCATTGAGTTAATACATTCATGAAATCAAAGCCTTCAGAATTTAATCATCTCAGAAAAAAAAAAAAAACTCTCCCCTCTGAACACTGCTACACCAGGAACCAAGCCTTCAACATGTGAGCTTTTAGAGAGAAATTTTATGTCAAACCATAACACAGTACTATATAGCAATTTTCTCTAGCTGAAATAGTCCATCCCAGAGAGAAGCTCCTTAAGGCTCAGGAAGTAAACCCAAACACCTCAAGAAATCTCTGAAACTTAACAGATTCACAAGGCCATTTAATTCTAATTAGCTTTAATTTTCAATCTCACACAGCTTAGGCTCACCCAAGAAGGAAATTTTAATTGAGAGTTTTCCCAGATGAGGTTGCCATGTTTGTAGGAGATCATCTCAGTTGTTAAAGAATTTAAGAAGGACCAGGCCCTGACATCTAACCCAGCTACAGCTGAGGACCATTTCTGGGTTCATGGTCCTACAGTGGCTGGGTCTGTGTTGATGTCTGTGGCCCATGTCACCTCAGAAGGCCTTAGGAATCATGCAAGATGAAGTCAGAGGGTCATGGTGAGTGCCAGCCCTGCCCTTCAATGGCCCAAGATAGGTTGGACTTTTAAGAAAGAGAGCTGGCCATCACCTCAGGCAAGAGTGAACCCACCCTGAGAGCATAACAAGCCTCTCCAACACCTTTTCATTTGTCCTGGGGGCACCGGGGGCCTTGGTGTGTCATACAGTACACCCCTTTGTTCTATCAGCTTTACTAGAAACAGTTCATTGCAATGAGTCACTGGGATGGTTCATGGCCTGAGCTTTCTGGTACACCATTTATCTCTGGATTCTCACCTGAACTCCTCTGGGATATCCCATGACTGCCTAAGTCTTTGAGATTCTGCGGATACTATTCCACAGGACCAGTTCCTTCACAAGGTCCTGCAGGTCCTAGATGGGGCAGATGTCAGGGTGGACCAGGACAAAGGAAGAGGTGTTGGAAAGAAAGAATTGAAGAGAGTTTTGCTTTTGTTTTGGTTTTGGTTGGGTTTTTATTGTTTTTTTGCTTGTTTGCTTTGCTTTCTTTTTTCTTTTGAGGGACATGACAGGTGAGGGGAGAATATGCGGGGACTGGGGAATTGAGCAGGATTGGGGTGTATGATGTGAAACTCCCAAAGAATCAACAAAGAAGTTGAACTTTAAAAAAAGAAGAACCAAGCCCACTGTGGGCAGCGCCATTCCCTAGGCTGATGGACCTGGGCTATGAAAGTTAGCTAAACTAGAGCAACCAGCAAACAGCAAGCATTCCTCCATGGTTTCTGCTTCTTGTTCCTGCTTAAGTTATTGCCCTATTTCATTCAATAATGAGCTGTGATCTGGAAATATAAGCCAAGAAAACCCTTAGCTCCCTTAAGCTTTGGTCAGAGTGTTTCATTACAAAAACAGAAAGTAAATAGCTCCCTCTCCCTCCCCAAATTGTTTTAGTAGTTAGAATTGCCAAGAAGAGGAGGCTGTCTAGCCTGCTGAGCTAGCTGCCTGCAAGTTCAGGTTCTAGCTTTCAGGAGTTATCACCCATGCTGGGTTGGCTGTCACTGATGTAACTGTCTTTGAATCACTCACACTGGTTCACCAAGTTAGACTTCTGTTTGGTTGCTTTGGTCTGTTATCCGTCCCCTATCTGGAGTGAATAGACCTTTGAAAATATCTCCCAAAGAATAGTGTCATATCACAGGCATACACAACAGCACTAAATTTCAGACACATAGTCACAATGCACACTAGCATGGATCTTCAGACACACATACACAAGTGATGGATCTCGGATGTCGGCATGTGTCCATACACATTCAACAGCCTCCGTCTGCAGACACACAGTCAAAGAACAATGCTTTGGTTTACACTCACACACCTTGGGAATGAACGTCTAGACATGCCTGTATCACCTCAGAGCATAACCCAACCTCCTTGTCTGACTTTCACATACCAAGCACTCTTATACCCCCACACTGCACCCCCACAGCCGACGCCACTGTACATGCTGTCCCCTCCTGCACAGTGCCACACCACTCTCTCACATGCCCCTGTGACTCACTGATTCACACGCACTGACACCCACTCCCCACGCATGAGGCATGCATCTAGACTCTCTCAGTCGCCTCTAGTCATCTCGTGAAGTTCAACAGGAAAAACAAATTTTCCATGTGCTGACAGTAGACATTTTTTAAAAGTGACATTTTATTTTCAAATATGGTTTTAGTTGCCAAGGGAGAGCTAGCACCGTGAGCGCTGTGAGTGGTGGGAAGGACGCAGTTCCAAAGATTTCCAGTTGGCTCCTTTAGGCAAAATCCTTCCCTGTCAGGCTCCTCCAAGCAGAGTGGCCACCGGGAAAGTGTTGTTAATGGTAATAGAGCTACCGGCCTGGCCATAAAATGGCTCAAAACTCTCTTGCAAGGCTGTCCAAGCTCACAGGCAAGGGCTTGAGAGTTTAATCCACTTAATGACTTGGAGCTTATTCATGCTTCCTCCCTCGGGAACATGGCCTCAGAAGATGCAGTTCCCCATACGGAACAATTGCCCCTGCAGTTCGGGTGGCCTTAGGGGATCAGAGATGCTCCAGGTCAGGAGGCCCAAGACAGAGCAAAATCCTCCATGTCCCCACAGAAACCTCTTATAGCCTGCTCCAAGAACAGTGCTGGGGAGCTGGCTCTGTCAGTAAGTATATCATGAAGACCTAGGTTCAATCCCCAGAACCCAAATTTAAAAAGCTTGCTTGACATGGGCTAGAGAGATGGATTAGCTGTTAAAGACCACAGATGGCTCATTCAGAGGACCTGGGTTTGAGTCCCAGGACCCACATGGTAAATAACAACCACCCCTTCCTCCCCACCCCCCATAATACACACACATACACACACACGTGCACAGGATATATGTACACACAGAGAATAAATTGACCAATTAAAAAAAATCACAAGGCAGGTCAGGTATGGTGGTGCACACCTCTAATCCCACTACTCAGGAGGCAGAAGCAGGTAGATCTTTGTGAGTTCAAGGGCAGCCTGGTTAACAGAACGAGCTCCAGGATAGTCAGAGCTACATAACAGAGACACCTTGTCTCAAAACAAATACACAGGGTAGATAGAACCTGAGGAATGTCACCCAGGGTTAGTCTCTGACAGCCATATTTGCATGCATATATATGTACCTGCTCTGTGTTTCTTTCTTGTTGCTTCAGTAAAAATACCCTGACAGAATAACTTTGAGGAGAAGGGTTTATTTTGGCTCACAGTTCCAAAGGGACACAGTCCATCATGGTGGAGAAGGTGAGAGGAGCTATGTGGTAGCTTGAATTTTACCGGCCCATAAGCTCATATGGAGCGGTACTATCAGGAGGTGTGGCTTTGTTGGAGGAAGTGTGTCACTGTGGAGGTGGGCTTTGAGGTCTCATAATATGCTCAAGTCACGCTTAGTGAGTCAGACCACTTCCTGTTGCCTGTGTGTCAAGCTGTGGGACTCTCAGCTGCTTCTCCAGCACCATGTCTGCCTGCATGCAGCCATGTTACACCATGATGATAATGGACTAAAGCTCTGAAAAATGAAAGCCACCCCAATTAAATGTTTTCCTTTATAAGAGTTACCGTTGTCATGGCGTCTCTTCACAGCAATAGAAATGCTAACAAGACAGGCAGGAAGCTAACTGGTCACATTAAAACCAAACTCAGGAAATAGAGAAAAGGAAGTGGAGTCAGGTTATTAAACCCCCAATTCTGCTGCCAGTGAGGTACTTCCTTCAGAATGCTCTGCCTCCCCAAGGTTCTGTTAGCTTGCCAGACAGTGGCAGCAGCTAGGTACCAAGGGTTCAAACATATGAGACTGTGTAGTACATTTCTCACTCCAATCACAACAGACAGAGACTGAGACAGAGGACAGAAAGAATGGTAAAAGCCAAGACACCCTTCACAGTCCAGGACTGACCATCCATGAGTACCAAGTGAAACATCCAACAAAGATCTCTGGAAAGAATGGAAGATAGACCTTCAGCCCCATCCCCCCATCTAATCAGCTGCTTCTCCTGAGTCCTGAGGGGCATCGTGGACTTTTAGGGACCTACAGCTGATTCCTAATAAAAATAATCTGCCCCTGCAAATTACAGGTGACCTCATTTCCAGATGAGATTTCTGAGGACGATTCACTCTAGGATTTATCCTGGAAGTTTATCTGTCAATTTCCCATATTATCTCCTGGAAGAAAAGCAGGTGTTTGTGCCCAAAATCTTGATGTTTGGGTTCTGTGATTATGGCAGAGGGCCTATTATCATTCATTTTAGCTTCTTGCTCCAAAAAGTTATCCACCCACTTACTGAAGTGCCTAAAACACTCCTGAATGCGTTGGCCAGCCTTGCATGGTGAGTGGATGTTATTCCACCATGTTCCACCCCCAAATGACATGGCATTATATTGGGTCTACCCTACAGGGACTTCATCAGCTCCATTCCTTGTGGGTACATGTATGTGTGTGCCCACATGTGTCTATGCGCATGTGTGCTCATGTTTGTGAAGGCTAGTAGTAAATATTGGGTGTCTTTCTTAATCACTCTCTGCCTTATTTTTTTCTTTTAAATTTTTAAAGATTACATACACACACATGCATGCACATGCACACACATGAGCATGCGTGTGCATGCATACATGCATGTGTCCCAGGACTAACTCAGGTCATTAGACTTACTAGCAGTCACCTTATCCACTGAGGCATCTTGCTGGCCTTCCACCATATATTTGGAGGCAGGTATGTCACTGAAACTACAGCTCATTGATTAAGTTATAGGTTGGCTGGCCAACAAATCCCAGGGATTATCCTGTCTCCACCTCCCCAGCACTCACCAGGATTACAGACTCACACCACAGCACCCAGATTTTTACATGGCTTCTGAGCATCTGAACTCCAGATTTTACATGGGCTCTAAACTCTGGCTTACACTTCAAGAATAAGGTTCTCCGATCAGTAAGGTCATGCATGCTTTGTTGACACCCATGGGAGGTCTACCCTTTCTGAAATAAGACAGAGTAAGTACAGAGACAGTACTTCTGAATAAGAAGTAGTTGGGGGCATAGATGGGAGATGGCAGGAGAAAGAATCAGAGGAGAGGAGAACTGTGATAAGTATGTGAAATAAATTTAAAAATTAATTAATTAAAAAAATAGGGTATGTTGGCCCCAGTTCCTCCAAGAACAGGGAAATAATATAATGACACCAAGCTGCCACACGTCAAAGTATGAAGTAACAGGAAACTGTCTCAGAAGGGAAGCCACAGCTCATTGCCTACTGGCTGAGACTGAGAAGGAAGCCAGCCCAGAAATGTGATATCTAAAGAGAAATTGAAAACCCAGACTCCCAGACTTGTCAAAACAACAGACAGCTGGCTTCACCGAATCCTGCCAATAAAGACCTTAAAGTTTTTAGAATCTTTGGAAGAAAATAAGAGCAAATCTAGGGGTAGTGACCCATATCTGTGACCGCAGCTCTCAAGGAGCAGAGGCAGGAGGGTCAGGAATACTAACTAGGTCATCCTCAGCTATAATGAGTTTGGGAATAGACTGGATTACATGAGACTCTGTCTCAAAGAACTGATAGATAGATGAAAGATCATAGTTAGATGATAAATAGATAGATGATAGATACATAGAATCATAGATAGATAGATAGATAGATAGATAGACAGACAGATAGACAGACAGATAGAGATAGAGAGATATGTTTTAATTAGGATTTCTATTGCTATGACGAGACACTATGACCACAGCAGCTCTTATAAAGAAAAACATTTAGTGGGGTGGTTTAAAGTTCAGAGGTTTTATCCGTTATCCTCATGGTGGGAGATGGCAGTGCGCGGGAAGGCATGATGCTTGAGCTCAGAGTCTTACATCTTGATAAGACAGGCAACAGGAAATAAACTGAGACACTGAGCATTTCTTGAGCATATATGAGACCTCAAAGCCCACCCCCACAGTGACACACTTCCTCCAACAAGGCCACAACTACTCCAACAAAGACACACCTCCTAATAGTGCCACTCCCTTTGGGGGTTATTTTATTTCAAACCACTACATGATAGATAGATAGATAGATAGATAGGGGGCTAGAGAGATGGCTCAGTGGTTAAGAGCACCGTCTGCTCTTCCAGAGGACCCGGGTTCGATTCCCAGCACCCACATGGCAGCTAACAACTGTCTGTAGTTCCAGTTCCAGGCAAAACACCAATGCAAATAAATAAATAATAAATAAATAAAGTTTAAAAAAAAGACACATAGATAGATAGATAGATAGATAGATAGATAGATGCCAGATAGATAATTTAAATAAATGAATACATTACTAACTTACTAACTAAATATAAATTTCATTTCTGTCTACATAGCAGGGTTGCTTCTACTGAAGTTGACCACTGATGATAATCTCAGTCCCTTCTTCCAAACTGGTGACATATTCAGTCAACCCCCGTACTACTGGTCCACAGCCAGCTCCTGCTGGGCTGGTATAGGGTTCCCCAGCACCAGAATGTCACAAGGAACTGAGGCCAATGCCTAGACCCAGGGCAGGTCTGAAGTAATAAGGTGTCCTTAGCCAAAACATACTTTGGGTACCAACCAATTCAGCTATCATGGGATTCAGAGCCTCCCATGAGCCCAGGAAATCACTGGACAATTGAGTATAGCTGAAGGGTTCCCAAGTGGGACATGTTTCCTTCCCTTCTCCCTTCCCCTGCCACTTACCCCTCCTCCTTCCCTGACAATGGCTTGTCCCTGCTTCCCCAGAACACACTATGTAATTCAGTCTGGTCTTCAATCCTCCTGCTTCAAGCCTCTCCAGAGCTGGGATCATGGGCTGGCGTCACCATAGTCCACTTCTGCACTCTCTCTTTACTTCCCAAACAACATGAAAATGAAACCAGGGAGAGTACCCTGAAGCTTGTGTGGCCCAATCGGAGTCAGAGCATCAGGAACAAATGAGAACCTAGAACAAATGAGAATCTAGAACAAAAGTGACCAGGAAATCCATTTTGAGCCCACAGCTGCCATCTCAACACTCACACAGAGGCTCCCTTGGTTACCAGCCAGCCTCCTTCACCCTCTCTGGCACCTCAACAACTACTTAATCAGGCATTGTGCGTTTGAATGTATTCATTATATTTTAATATGATTATGTCCGATCCAGTAGACTGAAACAGATTCATCCAGATGTGTAATTAGTCTCTAAATGGCGATTATTCTTGGTGTCAACTTGGCAGGCACTTTGAGGTGGAGAAGTCATTCACATTTCTTGTTTATTGGTCATGCTCGGGGTGAGGCTCATCCATGCATCAGGGGTCAGGGTCATCTATGCAGCCCTGGAAACCACAGGCACATTCATAGTGACTCCTGTTGCTGCTCCTCAGCTGGTCTTTGAGAAGGAGTTTTGGGAGGTGGTGGTGACTGGCTCCCTCAGGGGCTCTGGAGAATGGTGTGACCTCTACACTGGAGGGACACCCACAGGGTTGTTAGTCATACAGTCACCCTGAGTGAGTGTCTTACAAGTCTCCCAACTTGTGTGGCCACCCCCTACACACACCGTCAAGTCCACAAGATCCTTCTGTCAGAACTACATTTTCAAGTCAGTCCTGCTAGATGAAATTCCCAGTAGATCAAGGTTTTATGCCCCCAATTTGTCACTATAAAGGGTTTTTTACCCCACTTTCTAAATTATACTTATTTATCTGTGTACCTAGGATGGGTGGGGCACATGCCATCATGGGCATGGGGCAGTCAGGACAATTTGTAAGAATTGGTTCTTTCCTTTTACCACGTGGTCCTGGGGATTGAATTCAGGTCACCAGCCTGGGTGACAAGCACCTGTACCTTCTTGTCAGTCTAGCCAGGGACCATCAAGGAAGAGGCAGTGGCAAGATTATAAGAGATAGAAATCCTGGAGGACCAGATGGAAACAATGTCCTCTGAACATGGCAGGACTGCCCCACACGGGAGTTCACAGAAGCTGTAGTCGCCTACACAAGCCCTTCTATAAGTCAAGCCAGTGAGAAAGCCTAACTACAAAATAATGTAGAACAGTGTCAAGACGGGTCAGCAGGTAAAGGCAGATGCTGTCAAGCCTCACAAGCTGAGTTTGACGCCTGGGACCCACAGGATGGAAGGGGAAAACCGATTCCTGCAAATTGTCCCCTGAACTAAACATTTATACTGTGTCACATGCATGCCCCTCTACAACCAATAAATAAAGAAAATGTAATGACGAAAACAATTATCTAATGTAAAGTGACTGAAGAGAACACCCGATGTCAGTTTCTGGCCTGTACACGCTCATATAAATTCGTGCATGCATATCTTCACAGACATCTACACAAGCACACAGCATACACACACACATACAGAGAGGGTCCTGCAGGAGTAAAATTCTGTGACTTCAGGGAATTGCTTGTTACCCCAGTGAGCAGTCTCTCAGCAGCTACTTAGATCAAGTTCACCTTGGTCTTTGGCTCTGCGGTGGTGCTCAGTGGTGCTCTGCACTGACCCCTAGTGTTCACGGCTCACACTGCAGCACACTGCAGGCTCATCACTACCTGAGGTCTGTCTTGCCCGCTCGGGTACTATTTCAGTATTCCGCTTTCATCTTGCTGTCTGCAGAGCCTTTCTTTCACTAAAGCATAAGATAGAACACAATCAGTACCTTATTAAAAACACATCCATGATTTGTCAAACCCTGCCTGCCACCTCAGCAGCAACTGATGCCATCCATGGCTCATACTATGTGATCCCTGAATAGCTTCAAACAGTTTATGAATCCTTCAGCATCCCAACTTCTGCTGGGAGGGATATTTGTGTCTGAGCCACGCACATCACCTGTCTTTAAGATCGCAGCTCAGGCAAAATCAGACTCCTACCTCCCAGGTCTCCACTCAGTACATACTTAGGCTCTCCCATCTCCCATCTCCCAGACCTCAGCTCAAAGCACACATGGCCTCTCTAGCCGACCAGACCTCAGTTACAGGCATAGGTAACCTCTCTAGCCCTCCAGCACATCTATTGTCTCCTGTTCCCCGGGCTTCAGTTCTACACATACCTGGCCTCTCTCACATCTCAGGCTTCAGCGTCGCCTCCTCTCAGAGGCAGTTTCCAGTCCCTGAGTTCCATTGTAACTTTCTGCACGCAATTTCCAAATACCCTGCCCCCCTATCAAAGCATTTATCACTAAAACGACCATATCCGTTCATCTTGTTATCACTTGCTAAGTCTTAAAACATCATAGTAGCTCATATTTTACCAACTCTCCTACAAATATCAGCTATAAATTCTGCACAGTATATAAAAGACAATGTTCCCATAGCCAAGGAAGTGTGACCAGAAAGGGGAAGAAATGAAGGGAGATGATGGATGCAAAAGAGGGAGGGATCTGTTCAGGGACTTCCTGGTCTATAGCTTTTGCCCAAGGGCAGTGGAGATTCTGGCTTTGAACAATGAGAATTCAGAATTGGGGCTGTAGGTGGCTCAGACATTAAAAGCACTCAGTGCTTTTGCAGAGGACCAGTTTGGTTCACAGAATTCAGGGTTCATAACCACCTATCACTCCAGATCCAAGGGGCTCAAAATCCTTTTGTGGCCTTCTTATGCTTGTGCACACACACACACACACACACACACACACACACACACACACACATTAAAATAAATCTGTTTTTTAAAAGAATTCAGAGTTGAAAACAACACCAGAAACTTGAAAGCGAGGTGACATGCCAGGAACTGTCATCATCCTGGCAGAAACTGATGACAGTTCTTCTCCCAACCTCCGCCCCACAATGTATGTGTGCCTGTGTGTATGTTCACATGGATATAAGCGTGTGTGTGTGTGTGTGTGTGTGTGTGTGTGTGTGTGTGTGTGCATGCTGAGGCCCACAGTTAACACTCACTGTCTTCCTCAATTGCTCCTCACATTATTGGTCTGCTTATTTACATACTTATTTTATTCTTTAAACATTTATTGTGCATAGAAGCGAAAGCATGCATGTGCATGTGTAATGGTCAGAGGATAACTTGATGGAGTGTTTCTCTTCTTCCACCATGTGGGTCCTGGGGATCAAACTCAGGGCATCAAGCTTGGCAGCAGACACCTTTACCCACCGACATCTTCCTAGCCTTCCATCTTATTTACTGAGGCAGGGTCTCTCACTTGAGCCTGTGATGGATAATGTTATGTGTTAAGTTTAAATTACTCTGCTTAAGAGATGTATAAAACAAAAATGCCTCTAACCTGGAAGCCCCATTTATCCAGGAACAGATAACTTCCTGGAATGCTGAGGGTTGTTGATATCAAACCATGTGGTTTAATTTCTGTAAACAAGTTTGGTTACCCCAAAGATCACATGCTTGGTTACATGTAGTCAGGATACACATCAGAAACGTGCTTGCAGGAAGCAGAAGGCCTTGCCAGATTTGCCTTTATAGTCCCCAACTAATGCCATTCAGAGTCATACTATGAGCATGAGTCTTGGGTATGGACCTGGCCAGTATCTATGGTCCTGGCCAATATTTAATAAAGCCTCTTATTTATTATAATTTATTCACTGTCAGACTGGTGGATATCTGAATGACCCCAGGCCCATAGCAAACCAAGAGCTGCCAAATCCTAGCTTGTTCTGGGGAACCCGCTACCTCTGCATTCCAGCATACCTGTCTGGCATTTATATAGATTCTCAGGACCTGAACTCCAGTCTTCATCCACTGGCCCACCTTCCCAGCCCCAGGAATACATCAGTCCCTCCTCTTGGCTATCAGATTATTGAAGCAATAGATATATCCTCCACTCCTGTGCATCACAGCCCAATTTTCAAATTCTCCAAGAGTCTCATTCTGTGAGAAGAAAAAGGCTGAAGCCTGGAACCAGCCAGAAGAGGTAACTTATCTCCCAGAAGGAGATGCCATAGAATTCTCCCACTGGTCAGAAGAAACTGGAGCTGACACAATGATGGGTCAGTGGTGGGTGGGACCACACCTTGACTAGGACTGCTTAGCTATGTCTGTCTGTCTGTCTGTCTGTCTGTCTGTCTGTCTGTCTGTCTCTCTCTCTCTCTCTCTCTCTCTCTCTCTTTCTCTCTCTCTCTCTCCTATATGTGGTTATGTGCACATGTGAATGCAGGTACTCAAATAGGCCAGAAGAGGGCGCTGTATCCTCTGGAGCTGGAGTTACAGATGACTGTGAGCTGCTTAATGTGGATACTAGGAACCAAACTCAGGTCCTCTGCAGGAACACTCTTAACCATTGTCTTGTTCTTTAAACTGAAATCTCACATCAGGTCCCCAAAGGCGGGAGAGAATGTCCCTGGACCTCTTTATTTCTCTTGTCTGCATTTACTAAATCTCCCTTCTCTGCTTTTCACCATGGCTTGTTTGTTTGATTGGTCTACCGAGGTCCAATGAGGAGCCGAACTCTAGGCCTGACAGAGCCCTGGCTCTGTCTCTCACCATGCTGGTAACAAAAAGAAAGCTTCCGAAGATAGAGATACATTCTGTTATAGGAGCAACCTCTGCTCATAAAGGATACATACTGGGCAAGCTCTAACCAGCCTATTGAGGGCCCAAGGGAACAGACCACCCCCACCCAGCCAGGTAAATAGCCACTCAAGGAAACTCAGCACATAGATCAATACTGCTCAGACATGCCCTGCAGAACCCAGAGTCCACATCACATAGCACCAGTCCACAAAGTCCAGGGATAAGAGCAAAAAGCAGGTAAAGGCACTTGCCACTGGCCTGAGTTTGATCCCTGGTACCCACATGGTGAAAAGAGAGAATAGGGACTGGAGAGATGGCCCAGCGGTTAAGAGCACCGTCTGCTCTTCCAGAGGACCCGGGTTCAATTCCCAGCACCCACATGGCAGCTAACAACTGTCTGTAGTTCCAGTTCCCAGTTCCAGGCAAACACCAAGGCAAATAAAATAAATAAAGTTTAAAAAAGAAAATCTTAAAAAAAGAAAAGAGAATAGGGTCCCCCAAGTCATCATCTGATCTCCACACACATGTCATACCAGATGCATTCACACACAAATAAATAAATAATAAATCAATGTTTAAAAAATTGAAACATTTTTATTTTGATTTTAATTCTTTTTGTTTCTTTTTGAGACAAAGTCTCATATAGCCCAGGCTTGCCCTGAGCTTCCTACATAGCCAAGGAATGCCTTGGTTTCCTGATCCATCTCCCTCAACCTCCAGAGGACTTGGGATTGCATACAGGCATGCCCCCACCATGCCTGGTTTATGTGATTCTGTGAAACAAACCTGGGGCTTTGTTCTCATTAGGCAACTTCCCTGCAAACTGAGCTATATGCCCTAACCCAAGGGGCCCAAATCTTCTAAAGAAATTGTTCAGCCTGCTACAGTCAAAAAACCTGTAGAACAAAATGGTCACTGTCAGGCGCCTGCAAATCATATGGGATGCTAACACTCATGAGGTAATCTGGTGCTGGCTGCACCCCACACAGCATCCTGTTCCAGAAGGTGTTCTGGTCACCGCTTCAGTTTGTATAACCCAATTCTAGTGCCGCCTCCTTCTCTACCAACTGTTAAAGCATATGGGGTTGTACCCAACCAGCAGCCCTGGACAACTGCCCTCTAAATCTGTCAAGAAGAATTACTTCAGAATTCATTGCTTGGTGTTCACACTGCTGTGAATACAGCTACCTATAGGGTTAAATCCTACTATGTGAACAATAACTTGAAATCTATTAGCAGTAACAGGATCTCTTTCTTCAAGTCATACCTTATTTACATTTTTATTTTATATTTTTAATTTTTAAAAATGTAGAGTTATAGGTTATAATATAGGTTACTATTATATCAGTATGTTACCCTGGCTGGCCTCAAACTCTCTATGTAGACTATGCAGGCCTAGAACTCACAGAGATCTGCCTACTTCTGCTTCCTGGGTGCAGGGATTAAATGTGTATGTCACCACACCCAGTAAGATTTATTTTATTTTAAATTATAGGTCTGTGTGGGGCTATGTGCACATGTGTGTGCAGTGCTCACAGAGTCCAGAAGAGGGCACTAGATTCATGGAGCTGGAGGTACAGACAGATGTGGGCTGCCTGACACAGGTGCTGGGAACTGAAAGCAGGTCCTTTCCAAGAGTAATAAGCACTCTTAACCACTGAGGCATCTCTCCAGCCCCTCAAGCAATAGTTTATTATGACCCATGATAAGAAAAAAAAAATGACACAGTTGAAAATGTAGGACTTACAATATCTGCCTGGATAGTGCACCTCAATTCTTTACCATACCCCTGAAACACATATGTGTTAATATATATATGTATAGATACACATATGTATATGTATATATATATACATGTGTACATATACATGCATCAAAATACTACAGCAACCTCTGAGGTCATTCCTCTGGGATCAACCTTGCCAGGCAGCTTGGCACAGGAAATCTGAGTTCATATTAAGATTAAGTCAGACCTAGTGCTAAAGAAGTAACTCAGTCAGTAAAGTTCTTGTCAAACAAACATAAGGACCTGGGTATAAAACCCATGTAAAAATAAGTCAAGTAGGCTGGGGTGATGGCTCAGTGGGTAAGCGCGCATGTGCAAGCACAAAGACCCAAGTTCAAATCAACGGCGCCCTCTTAGAAAGCTAAAGGTGGTCATGCACCTGTCTACAACCCCAGTAACATGGGCATAAAGACAGGAGGGTCACTAGGGTTTGCTGGTCATCAGCCTAGCTCCAAGTTCAGTGAGAGACTGTCTCAGGGGGCTGTGGCAGAGTTGTAGAGCAGGACATCAGCTCATGTGACCTCAGCATATGTGAGCAGAGGCATACAAAATTACAAACATGCATATACCACACATACACACACACAAGTCAGATGTGAAAGGGTTCAATTGTAATTCCAGAACTGGGGAGGCAGAGATAGGCAGATCCTCTGGGACAGCAGACTAGACAGCCCAGCCTACTGGACAAGCTCCAAGCCAGTGAGAGACACTGCATCACATAGGAAAGGTGCACAACGCCCAAGGAATGACATCTGAGGCTGTCCTCTGGCCTCCCCATGCAAGCGCATGTGCACACATGCATACATACACACACACACACATTTCTGTGTGCATAAACACTTGTGTACACACTAAAGATTAACTCAGACCTACAGAGAATGGAGGTCTTCCTAACCATCCCTTGCTGTAACATGGTCCCTGCCTGTGACATGATTGGTTGGTGTGGAAACTTTAGGAGTGGCTCCTAGCAGGAGGAAGTTAGGTTATAGGGGAGGGATGCTTTTGAAGAGGATTCTGCAATTCTTGCTCCTCCTCCCCATGCATATGCATGAGTCTTTTTCTTTCTCTCTGTATCTCTCTTATTCATTTTTTTCTCTGTCTGTCTCTTCTCTCTTTCTTTCTCTCCCCCTTTCTCTGTTCTTCTTAGATCCCTCCCCCAATCATCAGAAGAAGACCAGCTCAATCCATCCATCAAACCCTCCCTATCACAGCATGAGCTAAAAGAATGAGTTCAACTAACGGTAGATGGAACTCTCTGAAGCCAGTCACCCCCTTACACCTCAAGTATTTGGACACAACAATGAGCAGCTGGTTGATACATCTCTCTACCTTGACAAATGCCACAGAGGCAGCCCTGTCAGACCATGCCTGGCAACCTACAAGAGAACTGGGGATACCACTGTTATGTCATCCACATGGAGAATATACAAAGAGCATTATTCTCCTGAGTCAGAAACAACCGTGCCTCTGGTGAACTGAAGTTCCCAGGAAAGGCAGGGTGTGTGTGTTTGGGGGGGGGTGTCACACTCATGTTAGAGATTCTACAAGGCTGCATGGCTAATAGGACTTTGAGGATCTGGAAAGGTGGAGGTTCAGAGTCCAATTATTGGGCTATCTTCAGTCCCCTTTCTAAAGCTGAGTCTTTAGAAAGTATTCGCTTATTGGACCTTTAGCTTCCACAACCCATAAGCTAAAAATACCATCAGATGCAACAGTTACTGGCTCAACCAATAGAGGCAATTGTCACAATGCCTAGTGACCAGTGTTTCATCCCCACAGCCCACGTAAAGGTGGAAAGAAGAATCAATTCTGCAAAGTTGTTCTTAGACTTCACATGTGTTCCGTGACTCACAGACACACATGAACACACACAATCATAATAATTAATAATAATAAACAAATAATAAATACACAAAATTTAAAAAATGTCAACAGATAACATCTGAGGTTTTAGCAGAGACTTCCCAGTTTTGCCGCCATAACTGATTGACATTCCCACAAATATCTTTAGAAAACGCCTTGATTTATAAGTTTCTTTAGTCCTACGATGATAGAAACCCATGCAACCATTCCACGGTGAAACACATTATTCAGGGGCAAGTAGACTCCACATGCCCGAGTCACTCGTGATTGTCTCAGATTAAAGTCTCTTCTCTCGGAGGAAAGAGCTGTGTTTTGCAGGGATCCTGAGCTCCCTCATTCTCTGTGCTGGCACAAGGAGAAAGCTCGGGCTTACCCGAGAGTCTGCCTTCAACTAACATCACTCCTGGTTCCTCCCTGCTTTCCTGGTCTTTGTTTTCTCTTTGCTTACTGTCTTTGCCCACTTATTTACATAATCGTTTAATTATGCCCCCCAGTTCAATCTGCGTCTCTGTAAACCACCTCCATTCCGGAATAAGGTGAAGGTATCTAAGTGGAGCCCAGCTCCAAGCTATCTTGCAGTATGCCGCAGCGGTATTGAGCTAGCTCTTCTGGGGTTCTCTTTAGCAATCATCGACAGCATCAATTGTACTGTCATTTAAAACTAGGGAATCTGCCTAGCCAGAGAGATGGTGCTGATGAAACTAACCAAATTCCACTTTGTTAAGCTCTTCGTGTAATCTTGTTAGCACAGCACTATCAAGAGGCAGGAGAAAGAAATGAAAACATCACTGTGTCTGGACCAGGCTTTGGTTCCCGCAGTACCTGTGGGCTCTCCTCAGGTTCAAGGGCAGCGAAGGAAAAACCTCAGTATGTTGGTTGAGGTCACTGGAGCTTTAGATGTCTTAAGCTCCCATTGGTACAATTTTGTCTTCTTCTAAGTTGGGGACTAAGAAGGAAAGAAGGCTTGTGTCACCTGGAAGTTGCAGAAACATAGGCTCTCAGAGCCAGGTGCCTCGGTGTACTTCTAATCCTAGCACCCAGGAGGTTTCTGGGCTATGCACACATCAAGACATGTCAGTATTGGTTGCCACTTTGACAGGCTCTAGAATCATCCAGAAGACACATCAGGATGTGTCTATAAAAGACCTTTTAGATTGGACTAATGAAAGTGGGAAGATCCACCTTAAATGTGGATGGCTCTATGGTCATGGATACAAAGGAGAAAGTGAGCTGAGCACCAGCATTCATCTCTCTCAGCTTCCTGATTGCTGATGCAGTCTGGCATAGCTCCTCAGCCTCTCACACCATGCCTTCCCCGTGGACCGCATCCCTGGAACTGTGAGCAAGAGTAAGTCCCTTAAATCACTTCTGCAGAAGTTTATACACCAAAACAAATAGAAGTAACTAACGGAGATGCTGTCTCAAATAAACAAAAAACTAATAGCAGCATTTAAAAGATGTGTTGTAGCATAGTATTTTAAGGCTGTTACTTTTATTTATGCTGCATTTGTTTAACTCTGTGAAGTTGTGTTACTATGCCTGTCTGAAACACCTGATGGTTTAATAAAGAGCTGAATGCCTAATAGCTAGGCAGGAGAGAGAATAGGCAGGGATGGTAAGCAGAGAGAATCTGTAAGAGAAATCTGGGAGGAAAAAAAGAAGTAGCCAGAGAAAGAGAAGGACTCCAAGGGCCAGCCACACAGCTACACAGCAAGCCAGGGAGTAAGATAAAAAATGAGATATACCAAAGTAAGAGAAAGGAAAAGCCCAGAGGCAAGAGATAGATGGGGTAATTTAAGTTAAGGAAATCTGGCAAGAAACAAGCCAAGCTAAAGCCTGACATTTATAAATAAGAATAAGCCTCGGTATGTGATTTATTCGGGAACTGGGTGGTGGCCCCCTAAAAGGGCAAAAGAGTAAAAATAAAACAACAATAAAAATTAGTTTCTGTCTTCTCTCACAGATGGCAAACTCTGATCGTATTGATGACCCAACTGTGCAAACAAAAGAAGTATAATACATCCAGGTAAGTAAGTACTCAACCAAGGGCTCCACTCTTAACTCTTCTTGGGATACACAATGAATGCACTATGAAGTCCAGGTATAAGCAGGCTAAAGGGCTCCAGTGTGGCTCAGTAGTAAACCCCTTGCCTAGCATGGGCAAGGTTCTGAGTTTTATATCCAGTGTTGTAAATAAGCAGGCAAATAAGTCAAATAGGCTGGTGGATAGAAGATCCCAGAGCAAACTATAAAGTTAGAGTTAGGCTGGAGAAATGGCTCAGTTGATAAACTATTTGCCTGGAAAGCATGAAGTCTTGTATTCAGCTCCCAGGACCAATGTATTAAAAAACAGGCATGGCGACAGACACTAACAATCTCAGTTCTGGAGAGGTGGAGTCCGCTGGAACCCTGGGGATCACTGGCCAACCAGCTTAGCCAAATTGACAGCTAGGTCAGTGAGAGAATGTGTCAAAACACAAGGTGGGGCTGGGGAGCCGATGGTCTCTGAGCGCAGTGAGGACTAGGGACCAGCAAATCATCACTAGCAATAGTGGAGAGGGTGTCTGAACTGGCCTTCCCCAGTAATCAATTCCTGACTACCCTAGTTGTCATTATAGAACCTTCATCCAGCAATTGGTGGAAGCAGATGCAGAGATCCACAGCTAAGCACTGGGTGGAGCTCCCAGTCCAGTCAAAGAGAGGGAGGAGGGATTATATGAGCAAAAGGGTCAAGATCATGATAGGGAAACCACAGAGACAGCTGACCTGAGCTACTGGGAGCTCACTGACTCTGGACTGACAGCTGGGGAACCTGCATGGGACTGAACTAGGCTCTCTGAATGTAGATGACAGTTGGGTGGCTTGGGCAGTTTGTGGGGCCTATAGCAGTGGGACCAGAACTTATCCCTAATACATGGACTGGCTTTTTGAAGCCCATTCCCTATAGAGGGATACCTTGTTCAGCCTTGATACTGGAGGGAGGGGCTTGGTCCTGCCTCAACTTGTTATGCTAGACTGTATTGACTTCTCATGGGAGTTCTTACCCTCTCTGAGTAGTGGAAGGGAGGTGAGGGGAAGCTGGCAGGGGTGGCTAGGAAGACGGGGGAGGAACAATGGTTGGTATGTATAAAAACAAGTTTTAAATTAAAAAAAAAAAGATGAAAAAAATCAGCACTAGCCCTGGCTGCTGTTGACTCAAAAGCATGCATGAGGAGGGAGGAGCCAGGGTCCAGAAAACAACCCAAAGCCTAGTTTAACATGAACAGTTAGGACTGGGGATATAACTGAATGCTCACTTAGCCCTGGATTCGATTCCTGATAACTGGCCATAGTCGAGCATATCTACAATCTGGGTACTTGAGAGAAGGCAAAAGGGTCAGGGGTTCAAGGTCATTCATGGTTATCTAGGAAGTTGAGGTTAGCCAGAACTACATGATAGCCTGTCTCAAAAACACAACTAAAATAAAACGCACAGTGAGCTGAGTGTAGCAGTAATCCCAACACTTTGGAGTCTGAGGCAGGAGGAGAACAAATTCTAAGCCAACCTGGGACACATAACACATTTCAGCATAACCTGAGCTTCATAATAAGACTAGGACACGATAGAAAGGCATAGTAAAGAACAGGGGACATGTAAGGGGAAAGTAGCTTGTCACCCCAGGATATTGTCTGTCTTTCTTGTTGTGGATCAAGAAACTTCAACACAATGGATACAGTCAAAACTGCCCACAGAGAACATGCGTTTTCTATCTCAATATAGAACATCTCAAACAGCAAGTGAGAGCTGGCGAGATGCAAATTGGTTCCAAGTACCTGCTGAACCTGCAGAGGGTCCAAGTTTGATTCCCAGCACCTATGTTGCAGGTTACAAATGCCTGCAACTCCAGCTGTGGTGATACAACACCCTCCTCTTTCAGGCATGGCCCTCATGTGGTACACACCCACACAGTGACACCTGTAAACTGTACTTGCTTACAGAAGAATGCTTTGGGCCCTGAGTGTATGTGTATTAGTCTCCCTTCATCCCCAAAACTATGAGTACATCTTGGAAATCCACCAGACAACTTCATTTACCACAACAAATTACTTAAGATAAAAGAAATAAGCAAACTAGCTTGCAAAATATAAATTTAAATTTTAAACTTTGATTAATCTTTAGGTATTACTGTAACATATAGCAATGTAACTTAGGGCACAAAATCGGGAGCCAAGAAGTACTTATCAGGTAGAGAGAGACTGCCACCATGCCTGTCTCAGTCCCCGGAACACACATGAGCAGGCTCTCAACACACACACACACACACACACACACACACACACACACACACACACACTACACACTGTAAAGAAGAGATATGTGCATCGCTGTATCTATTGGGCTCTATTCACTACAGTAAAAAAAAAAAAAAAAAAAAAAAAAATGTACCGGGACCCAGCGCTGGCTGCAGAATCCCAGCGCTCTCTGGGGCAGGGGCAGGTGGACGCTGTCCCTGACCACTTCCACGGCTCCTGCTGAGGGAAACCCCGCCACAACCTCGAACTGAGAAAAGCAACTGCTGGGGTCTCCGAGGGGCGGATTCGGACCCCGCCCAGAGGTCAGGAGGGGGCTAGAGGCCTCAGTGCC
>PVIH01019025.1:0-36663 GCA_004025045.1 Sigmodon hispidus
TATGATATAAATAAAATTATAAAAATATATAAATATTTCAATTACATAAACATTTATCAAAATATTTGAACAGATAATTCAAAAAATAAAAATAATTACCTCAAAATTTTAGGATAAGACAAGATTTTTTTTGCTTTACAAATTTTTAGAAATATTATATGTTATAACAAATATTGAAAATGCTAAAAAGTTTAAAATCCTCCTATATAAAGCATTTGGTAGCATAGTATTTATATATGTACATATAATATGAATATCTCATATATATGTTATCTCATGCAAAAATATGGTATAAAATAAAGGATTCAGGGGCTGCCTTGATATTTACCTTGATTGGTAAAGAGCTTGCTTAGGGGGCAGGGAAGATGGCTCAGTAGATAAGAGCAATGGCTGTTCTTCCAGAGAACCTGAGTTCAATTCCAAGTACCCAAATGTTGGCTTGCAACAGTTTGTAACTCCAGTTTCAGGGATATCCAAGGGCATTGGTGCATAGGCAGATATGCAGGCAAAACACTCATATACATAAAATAAGAATAAATAATTAAAAGAAGAGCTTGGTTAATATGAATTAGGCTGCGAGTTCTATTTCCTGTACAGCATGGCCTGAGTGGAATTTCATTTAATTCTTAACTAAAAATGTTGGGGGAGGAAATAGAAGAATGAGAAGTTTAAAGTAATAATCCCTTACATAGGCTAGTAAATTACTAAAGTTAGTCTAGAATGTTTGAGACTATCTCAGAAAACATTATAAAAAGCAAGAAACAATATCTGGACAGCAATTCTTTTCATCCTTCATTATTAGATAACCATCCGAGAACAGCACTTGGCACTGAGACTTCATTTTGGATTTTGTGACAGACATCAAATTGTGAATTTCACGTAGTGTACATTAGTTATGAATTCACAAAATAAAGGTTTTTAGTTTGTTTTGAATGTAAATTCAGCATGTTTTGAAACTCGAGTTTTTTATTAATTACAGTAAATTTCCACCAAATACGGAAAGCAGACTATGACCAGTATATATTTTAAATAACTGCTATTCTTTCCAGAGATTTTCCACTGAAAACACAAAAAAAATCTAAGTTAGAAGCATTTGGAAGTAAAGACAAATCTCAGGCAACATACACTCTCATCAAATAGATCTGCTAAGATAGAATCACAAAATTTTACCTATGGCTATGTGAGCTGTTCTACCCTAGAGATATCAATTTCAATTCTCTCTGTGGGATTCACCAGTATACAGCATTCTTTAGAGCATTCTTTTATTCCCACTACAAATAGATTCACTTTCTTATACAGGCTACTCACTGTCCCTTAAAAATTCTAAGCCCATTTACCTGGAATTTTCATAAAACCTTATAGTTAAAAGAATTCAAAAGAATTTAAATATTTATATGGAAGAAAGTATATTATAAATTCTTGGAGTTTATTTTGTTACATAAAACTTTAATACACAGAGATGCACCATCTGATATATACAGATCCCTTAAAAGTGATCTAAATGATGGCTTCAGCACCAAAATATATTCAAATAGTGAGAGTCATAAAATAATTTTTACAATTCGGGTGATGGCTTTGTGAGTGATTGGCTTCAGTTCTTTTTTTTTTATTACTTATAAGTATTTTTTTCACATTACATACCAATCACAGTTTCTTCTTCCTACCTTCCTCCTGATTTCCCCCACGTAAACCACCCACATACACTTCTTGGAGAGGATAAGGCCTCTCATGGTCAGTTAACAAAGTCTGCGTTATCAAGTTGAAGCAGGACCAGTGTCCCCACCCCACCCCTCACCCCCGCATCAAGTCTTAGCAAAGTAGTCCTTCACAGGAAATGGGTGCCAAAAAGCCAGTTCATGCACTAGGGATAAATCCTGGTCTCGCTGCCAGGACCTCCATTAAGTAACAATCTACCCAACTACAATTCACATTCAGAGGGTCTAGTTCAGTGCTGTGTAACATCCCTGGCTGTCAATTCAGAGTTAGTGAGCTCCCACTAGCTCAGGTCAGCTGTCTGTATGGGTTTTCCCATTAACATCTTGACCCCTTTTGCCCATATAATTCCTCTTTCATCTCTTCAACTGGACTTCAGGAGCTCAGCCCAGTGCTTAGCTGTGGATCTCTGCATCTCTTTCATCAATTGCTGGATAAAGGCTCTATGATGACAATTAGGGTAGTCATCAACCTTATGATAGGGAAAGGCTCTTTCAGATATCCCTCAAATACAGTAAGAAATTTCTGGCCCAGCATAACCTTGAGATATGGATCAGTAGTCCTAAATAATCACACAGAATCTTATATTAATTACATTTTCACTGGCCTATTGCTCAGGAATATTATTACTTCTTACTCTGAAACTAATCCAGCATTAGTCACCTGGTTTAGTGACTTTTCTCTTAACTCACTTCCTCTATGTCTTCCTAGCATCTCTCTCTCTCTCTCTCTCTCTCTCTCTCTCTCTCTCTCTCTCTCTCTCTCTCCTCTTCTATTTCCCAGAATTCTCCTAGTCTGGTTGCCCTGTCTCTAGTTCCTGTCTAGCTACTTAACAATCAGCATTTTATTAAACCAAGAGGAATGACAAACTCTTAAAATGTACAAGAGCATAGTTCCACAGTACTCCACTATTGCTTAGAATTCTGCCTAGAGTCATCATTTTGGATTCCTGGGAATATATTTACACTAGGTTACTAACTAACTAACTAACTAACAATAACTAACTAATAACTAACAGTTCTGTGTGATGATATCTCTTTCCTTGCTCTTCCTTTCTGTTCCTCCCCCAGATCAACCATCCTGTTTCCTCTTGTTCTCATTCCCTCATACAATTCTCTGCATTCCCAGTTTACAAAGGAGGTCTTACCTATTTTCCCTTCCTTGGGCAATCCATGCATGTCTCTCTTAGGGTTCTCCTTGTTACTTAGTTCTCTGGGGTTGGAGTTTCTAACCTGGTTATTCTTTGCTTTATGTCTAATATCCACTTATGAGTGAGTACACACTGTGTTTGTCTTTCTGGTTCTTAGTTGTTACTTCACTCAGGATTTAGTTTTCTAGTTTTATTCATTTGCCTACAAATTTCATGATGTCACTATTTTTTGCTACTGAGTAATAATCCATTGTGTAAATGTACCACATTTTCTTTATCCATTATTCAACTGAGAAACATTGAGGTTGTTTACAGGTTCTAACTATTACAAATAATAGTTGAGCAGGTGTCTTTGTATCATGACAGTGCATCTTTAATTATATGCCCAAGAGAGGTATTGCCAGGTCTTGAAGTAAAATGACTCCTAAGAGCCCCATACTGATCTCTAATGTGGCTGTACAAGTTTGCACTCCCATGAACAGTAGAGGAGTATTCCCCTTTCTTAATACTCTCTCACATAAGCTGTCATCAATCTTTTTTTATCTTAGCCATTTTGAGAGGTGTAAGATGGTATCTGAGTTGTTTTGATTTGTATTTCTCTGATGGCTAAAAATGTTGAGCAATTACTTAAATGTCTTTCAGCCATTTGAGATTCTTTTGCTGAGACTTCTCTGCTGAAATCTGTAGCTCATTTTTAACTGGATTATTTGGTATTCTGGTGTCTAGTTTCTTGAGTTCTTTTTATATTTTAAAGATCAGTCCTCTGTAAGATGTGGGGTTGGTAAAAATCTTTTCCCATTCTGTAGGCTAGTGTTTTGTCTTATTTACCATGTTCTTTGCTTCTCAGTTTCAAAGGGTACATTTGTTAATTGTTGCTCTCAGTGTATGTTCCACTTGTGTTATATTTAAGTACCTCATTTTATTTAAGAAGTTGAATGTCTTTAGTCATCGTTAATATTGTGGTTGTACATAATACCTAAAGAATTATTCAGAAGGTGGGAGGATTTAGTCAGCTCATGGTTTCAGAAGGTTCAGCCCATGATTACTTGGTTTCATGCTTCTGTAGTGAAGCCACATTCTATTGCGGTAGTGTGCATATGTGGTAGAAACTGCTCATTTAATGGCAGTCATTAAACAGAGTGAGTAAAGAAGCCAAAGACTGAACATAAAATTCAAAGGCACACCCAAGGTGATTTCCTCTAGTTATATCATGTATCCCAAGTTTCCATTACTTCCACCATAAAGCACTAGTATCTCTGAGCCCAATAGTTCAATTGATAGAGCATAAGACTCTTAGTCTTAGGGTCAGGGGTTCATGCCTCATGTTGGGGCCAGATATTGCACAAATTCTATTTTGTCTTACAATAAAAACCAGAGGCACAGAGTTAAATGTGCGTAAGTGCTAAAGGAGAAGAGAGGTAGAGGAATAAGCCACTAGAGAACCTCTGGCCTATACTGAATCTTCAGGATGAAAGGAGTAAATCCTGTCTTCATAAATCCTTACAGGCCTAAATGGAAGGGCCTAACTCTTGTTTTTTGTCCCTTGTATTTCTGTTTATGCCTAGCCATATCACTTCTTGTCTCAACCTTCCTAGTTTTTGGATTAAAAGCATGTGGTCTCAAGTGGTGCAATTAAAGGTATATGCCACTGCTGCCTGGCTTTCTTTCTCTTTTAGACTAGATTAACCTACTGTAGCCCAGTGTGGCCATGAACTCACAGAGATCCATCTGCCTCTGCCTTCCTAATACTAAGATTAAAGGTGTATGTCACTACTGCCTGACCCTATCCCTCTGATCTTCAGGCAAACATTATTTCTTTAGAACATACACAATTTATCACCATATTTTTATTGTGTATCAAATAAAGATTATTTGAAGATCAGAGGACAGATCCAACCACAGAGTTAGCCTTAGAGGTTAGGCAGTGGTGTCACACACCTTTAATCTTAGCATTAGGGAGACAGAGATTTGTCTGTATCTCTAGAGTTCAAGGCCAACCTAGACTACATGAGATTAATTTAGTCCAAAAGAAACACAGAACCAGAGAGTGGTAGCAAACACCTTTAATCCAAGCATTTGGGATTACATACCTTCAAATTCAGAGAAAGGAATATAAGGACAGAGGAGACAGGAGTTTGGTCAGAAAATTTGTGAAGACAGGATTTACCCCTTTAGGCCTGAATATTCAGTAGTGGTGAGAAATGGCTGTGGCTTGTTCTTGTCTCATCTTTCAGCTTTTCTCTAATATCTGGATCTGGGTTTTTATTATCATATCTATTAGTGTTTTTGTAACAGTAGTATGTGAGCATTTCACATTTGAATGTGATATGTAACCATGAACTACTTGTTTTTTTCTGTATACATTATTATTATTATTATTATTATTATTATTATTATTATTATTAACAAGGAAGTCACACTTTCTATCCCTGTATATCATTATTCAAGGTCCCTTCCCCCTCCTGCCACATCAGGTCACTTTTTCTTCTCCACAACTCCCCATCCCCTCCCTGGGCAGGGAGCAGACAGTCCTATGGTCCCACTGACCCAATATTGCTTAGTTCAGTCTCCACTCCTGGCAGATCCCCCTCCCTCAAGAGTGAGTCAAGTGTTCCTATAGGTGTAGTGGGATCTGAAGGGTCAGTCCAGGGTGTTTCTGATCCCAAGCTGTTCAGTGGTTGTGATTTGCAGCTTAGGCATGCTTGGCTTTTTTCTTGTTTGTTTGTTTAGAGACCACTAATGAGTGAGTACATCCCCTGCTTATCTTTCTGAGTTTGTGATACCTCGCTCAAGAGGATATTATCCAAATCCATCCATTTGCCTGCAAATTTTAGGATATCATTTTTTCTTACTGCTTATTAGTACTCCATACTTGTAACATTTTTGTTTTATCAGTTCAAGACTCCATATGACTGAGTGGTACCACTGACTTTTAGGATCTCTCTTCCTACCTTAATACAGTGTGAAATCCGTAATAGAATTGTTACAAGATTATTACTTTATTAGTGTTTCTATTGATGTGAAGAGACACTGTGACCACAGCCTTTTTTTTTAAAGGAAAACATTTCATTGAAGATGGTTTACAGCTTCAGAATTTTAATTTATTGTTGTCATGGGAGGAAGCATCACCAATGATCCACATATACAGTGCTGGAGAAAGAGCTGGGAGTTCTACACCTGCATAGGCAGGCAGCAGGAAGAGAGAAAGACACTGAGCATGGCTTAAGCATGTGAAATTTCAAAGCTCACCCTGAGTGACACACTTCCTACAACAAGGCCACCACACTTTCTAGTAGGGCCACTTTCTATGAACATATGGGGGCCATTTTCAATCAAATCACTCCAGTTACCATGGTGTTTCTAAATATCGTCATGGTCACACTTATGAATAATAATCATTAGCCATCATAAATAAATTAGGTTGTAGAGAGAAGTGGTGCTTAGAAAGGATTTATATGCTATAGACTGAATTAAGTTTCCTCCAAATTTGTATGTTGAATTTCTAACCTCCAAAATGAAGAATTTGGAGATATAGGTTTCTGAGATGTTTTAAAGTGGCTTGAGAGATGACTCTGGCATTAAAAGTACATGCTGGGGGCTGGAGAGATGGCTCAGCGGTTAAGAGCACCGTCTGCTCTTCCAGAGGACCCGGGTTCGATTCCCAGCACCCACATGGCAGCTAACAACTGTCTGTAGTTCCAGTTCCAGGCAAACACCAAGGCAAATAAATAAATAAAGTTAAAAAAAAAGTGCATGGTGATCTTTCAGCAAGGACCAGAGTTCAGTCCCCAGTATTCACATGTAGCAGGTAACAAGCCCTAGAACTTCATAATAAAAAAAAAAGAAGCAATAGCCTTCCAGCTAATGGTGAGATTGTATTTTCATCTCCCACTTTTATGTTTATATTTTTTTTGTCTCAAGTTTGAGGTGTGTAAAAGTAGCTATTTGTTTGAATATACAAGTATAGTGATGTTTCTAGAAATCATTACTTCTTTGATCTTCATTTATGGTTTTTACAACCTTTCTTACTCCTCTCCCAAGATGATCACCAAGCAGTGAAGAAGAGATGATATATATGTGTGTGTGTGTGTGTGTGTGTGTGTGTGTGTGTGTGTGTTTGTGTGTGTCATTGAATGCTGGGAACTCTAGTGTCAGTTATTATCTACAGATTGTACATTTGAAAGTTTTTGTGCTACTCACCATCTACTATAAACAGAAACTTCTCTGATGAGAGTTGAAAGATGTTCTAGGCTAAGGATATAGCAAGTCATTAGAAGATGTTTTAATACAATATACTTTTAACATGACCCACATGTTAACAATTGGTGACTAGTCTCATGAACTAGGCAAATTTCATGTTCGCAGCTTCTCAGATGTGAAATAGCCATTTTTGTTCTACCTGGACTATATTGTGTAAGCCAATTTAATAAATTTGAAATATAACTTTTAAAAAAAGAGATCTGATATCCTTTTTGGCTTCTGTGGGCATCTACATCCCATACTAACACACACACAAATATACATAAATAAACGAAAAACATGTTACAATGAAAAATATTATAAACTATAAATAAACTCATAAGGGTGAGTTTATAGTCTGATATGATTGATGCTGTTCTTTTTCTTACTTATTTTTTAGGATAAAATATTACAAAATATTCTTACCATGCTTATTACTTCCCCTAACTCCTCCTCAATGGTGTCTTTTTGATAAGATATATTCATTGTTATTGTTCTCTTTCTCTGTATGTGTGTGTGTGCATGTGATGAGAAATATCTATGTAAAGATACTTTATAAGAAAAGTTATTTGTGTCTCTGATAACTGTCGTCACAAAGCAGAATTGGCATCTTTTACTTGGACTTTGAGTTCACAGAAATGTAAAAAAAATAATTGTAGACTGCTGAATATTCAGTCTGACTACACAGTCAGTCTGTGGTATATTAGATGGGACTACTATAAGCCCACAATCCATGAGTCTAAGCAGTTGGAAAGGGTCCGGAAACATAATCAATTATGATGATAATCTTATCTCAAGTATGTGCTAAATTGGGAGAATGTTTTTACCTCTAGCTCTTCTGGTTTAGTATGGCTAAGGTGCTTCAAGGTCATGTTAGGTGGGTTCTAATATCTATTTCTCAAGTAATAGCATTTCTCTGAGTATGAAACATGTTTAAATTTAGTTTTTGTTTATTGGATTTAAAGTAAGTTTATAAAGAACTGAGAATTAAAAGTAGATGTATTATGCAGTAGAGAGTACTGAAAATATGTAAAAATTGGAAAACATTTGTGTGTCAAAAAAAGAAAGTAGCAGTAGAAATTGTGTTTAATAAACCCACAAGAATCATATATTATAAAGTGACAGGAATCATTTTCTCAAGAATAGTTTTAAAATAGTTCTCCAAAATAAAATTGGTACTCAAAGGAGGAAGATAGACAATTAGTAAAGGGAAATTTCTTTTCCTTTACTCCATAGATACAAAGGCACAAAGAAATTTGTTAGAACAGCAAATTACAATTCTTCCCAGAACATCAGTTTTATAATTTACCGGAAACTATTCTGACCCTTTGAGAAAAGATTAATACCTTACTTGGTATCAAGAATTAAAAATAAAGAGATGAATGGCTGCATCTTCTATATCCAAGAGGGATGGGGAAAGAATAAAATTGGAAATGCTATGCCAATCCCAAAATTATGAGTATGATCCAAAGACAATGTGTTCAGCCTTTTTAATGTGAAGGTGCCACTCATGATAATTGTTCCTACTGTTATTTCTCTCTTAGAACAGAGTATACTCTTCTCTGAGCCTTACCACATTATGTTAAGTACCTGTGTTTGCATCCTGGTAAGAGATGTTGCTTGAGATAAGGAACAAGAAACTTTCTTTATGATTACCAATGGACTCAAAGATATAAGCTGCCAATAAGTTTTGAAACTTGAATGAGTTTCAGTAAAATATTGAGTTAAATATAAAATATCTATTAGAAAGAATATGTATTAATACATATGTTGTAGAAAGTTTTTCAGCCCGTTTGGGGCTGGAGGTTTGTACCTGGCGCGCGCGGAGGCTTGGAACCTGGCTCGCGTGCTTTTGTCCCCCAAAAAAATGAATCACACGCTTATATCTTTTGTACTGTTTGGTCCATATCTTAAGCACATTACTAGCTAGCTCTTTCATCTTAATTCAACCCATTTCTATTAATCTTCCCTCCACGTAGCTTAGCCTGTGGCTCAGCCCCATACCTCTACATGTTCCTCCTTCTGGGGTCAGATGGAGACTGGCTAACTCTGTCCTTCTACCTGCTTGCCTGCGCTGATTCTCCACCCACTTCTATGGTGCTGTGTATAGGCCAACACAGTGCTTTATTTACAGCATACAAAGAACATTTCCCCCAAAAAATAAATCACAAGCTTATATCCTTTATACTGTTTGGCCCATATCTTAAGCACATTACTAGCTAGCTCTTTCATCTTAAAACAACCCATTTCTATTAATCTTCCCACCACGTGACTTAGCCCGTGGCTCAGCCCTGTACCTCTACATACATAATTATATTAAAACATTATCATAAAATTTCAACATATCAACGTTTCCATTTCTAGCATAAAACTCTTTTTTATACCGCTTAGTTTTTATTTTTCCCTCCATTTCTTTATTATACTGAGACTTAACTATTGTTTCAGTTCTTAAAATTTCCCATAGAGGCACTGTAACCCACAGATTGCAGAAAGAAATTCTAAGAAAATGATGTCCACTTTCCCTATAGATGGTGTGGGTGATTTTTGGGTTTAGTTTAGGGTTATAGAAAATTGTGATTTGTAAGTGGCTGGTAATAAGTTTTTATACGGTTGTGGACAGAAAAACAGAGATTAACTCTGAGATGTCATATGAAATAGAAAAGGAGGGATAAGAATGATAGGATTATAAAGGTAGACTATCAGATTTAAATAATTTACATTGGCATGGATTATTGCATATTTAAACAAATTCAAAGTTGTTTTTTTACTATATATGTTTCTATCATGGATTATTGCATATTTAAACAAATTCAAATTTGTTTTTATACTATATGTTTCTATCTAAGAAACTTGTGTATATTGATACAAATATGAAATTATTTTTGCTATATTACATATATGTTCCTTCTGTTTAAGATATTTTTATATATTGATAAAATTGTAAAATTGTTTTGGTCATACTATATATATATTTCTACTTCTGTTTAAGATATTTTTGCATATTGATATAAATTGAGGTTTGTTTGTCCTATTGCATAATACATTTGTACTTTTGGTTAAGATTTTTTAATAAATTGTCACTATTTCAAGGATATCATCCTTACGGTACTTCTGTTTCTCTTTTGTATAAGGTGTTACCTGTAAAGCTTTTCTATTTTTATAATATAAAGCTTTAGGCTTGAATCTATATAGGTTGATAAGAATTACAGGTTAATAGTCACCTCTGCTTGTCAAACTTATAGTCATGTCAGTTAAGCTTTCTAGGCATGCAGAAATATGTTCCATATAGATAGGTGATCTTCATGCACTTCAAAGATCTACAGAAAATGGCATTTGAAATGTTTTAATAACAGAATTTTTTGATGTGAGACATGTCTTCTCCTGGTAGCACCAATCTACTTTTATACTTTTAAAATAAATTATATATATTTTCAGTCTTCAGGTTTCATAAAGATTTTCTTACACATTTAGCAAACTAAAAGAAAGTTATTCTAGTAAGGAAGGGCTAAAAGCACTGACTAAAAACCAAAGGAAAGTAGATAATTCTGCTACATCTTGTACAAATAATCCAGGGTATCCTTAGAAAGTAAGGGCATGAGTTTAGACTACAGTGCTACAAAAATCTGCATGGTGCCTTTTCTTTCATTTTTTTAACCTGAAATCACTGCTGTAGATGGGATACCTTCAAATTTTTCACTGTGCTCTTCTTGTCTGCCCGTTTATTTAAAGTGATATTTGGCAATCAAGTCAATCTACATGAAACTCTACTTTCTATATTAGTAGGCACATAACATGCTTGGAAATTGATTATATATACAAAACATGTCAGAGTTTGTTAATTCAAATATGACTTCAAAAAACTATTGAAAATGAATATTGCTTTATTACTATTGCTCAGCTTTATTTTTAGTAATATTAGTGAATTCTCCATCTGCTTGGGTAACGTGATATTTCTCATTCAGAATATTAAACAATAAAATGTATTGTCTTATTTAGAGAGGAAAAACTCCCTAAGTTAAAAATTTAGCTTCACAATCTAAAACATAATAACTCATTTATACCTTTCATTTATCAATTTTCATCATTTAAATATCTCAATAATTTACAGTATTGAAACAGACAATGTACTACTACAAATTAAATATTCAATTAAAATTGTGCATTTACTCCATCAAACAGTAAAATCAAAACAAAAGAATGACACCCACTAATATAAATCAAAGGAAAACATTCAAATCATTTTTAGTTAAGCTAACATATATTTCAATTATGGTATGTCTTAATAGCTTACTTTATGGAGGGATTTGTATATTCAGAAGGAAGATAAATTTGAGATAGAATCAAAATTCTTTCTGAATTCTCATTGAAGCCAATATGCTGTCATTCCTGTAAAAAAAGTTTAGGACAGAATTATGTACCTGACTGAGAACACAATATGATTCTTCTGACATAAAATCGGCTTTGTGAGTAAATGGTAAACAGACAATATTTCTTAGTCTTAATCTCATCTGTATTTTTCCTTACCTAGAATCTCTTTTACAATAATATAAAGAATTTTCTACCTTTGATAGTACACCAGGAGAAGGAAATTTTATTCTGTGAAGGCTAAAAGAATTTAGCTATTTAAGGGAAGATCATAAATCTACTAAAAGAACAAATTTTATCCTGCAGTTAACACTGTCAGCTTTAAAGATGCCAAACACAAGATCTGTGGGTTTTCTATGGTTTAAAAGTACTTATAAAGGTCTATAACTTAGGTCACATGTACATTGATTTGGAAAGTCATAAACAAAGTTAAATTTACTGAAAAATAGCACAAATCACATAATTTAGTGTAGGCTTTAAAATTTTCTGGGATATTATCATTTTATAATAGATATGTATATAAAACTTTTTGTGAATGATTCTCAAGTTGTATGAGTCTCAAGTGAAATTTAATTTCTTCTAAGAAAGTAAAACATTGTGAGACATTAAATATAATGATGGAATGGGTTATATAAGTGATGAGATTTTCTTTTCTTATTGGGTACTAGAAAACTAAGAGCACACTCTAACATAAACACTAACAGAATGAATGCTCAAATCATTCACCTTTATATTTATATATTCCTGTTTTTGATTTGTTTTCTCCTATTATATCTGTATTTACTTAATTTCCTGTTTTATATTTTGCATACTTCTGTGTTGCTTTTATGTGAAAAGTTAGACAATAGAGAAATAAACAATTTGGAAGTAGATTAACAAAATTAATTTTCTATTGCTGTTACATCAGATACTATAATAGATTGCAGTAATGGCTTGAACAACAGCAACAAAAACTTAAACAGACTTGTAGAAGAGTGGTCAAACACAGATCTTAAACAAGTGTATTACTTAGCTTTTTGATGTGCAAAGAAAATATTTCAGTAAACAAAAAAAAATCTATTTGGCTTATGGCTAGCTTGAAAAATTGTAGTTGCTGGTTATAACTTTGCAACCCAGGTGAGGAAGAATATCATGGGAAAATGATAACATTGAACAAAACTGCTCTACTTATGGTAGACAAGAATTAAAGAGACAGGCAGGAAAAATATACAGAAAATTATACTGTTCAAATATAAGTACCTAAATCATGACATAAGGGTTTTTTAAATACCAGTGTTTAGGGGGCTGAAGTTTGATGTTTGCCATAAATTTTTAAGCCTTATTGAGTTGTGACAAAAAGAGTTACAGGTCAATCTAGGCTGTTGAAAACTTAAAATTCATTCCCCTAGTGTATCAATCAATCATTTACTGAATTAATTAGGATTTGAGATCTCAGCTGTAAAGTGGTGGCTTATGCCTTTAGTCCCAGCACTCGGGAGGCAGAGCCAGATGGACCTCTGTGAGTCTGAGGTTAGCCTAGTCTACAGAGTGAATTCCAGGACAGGCTCCAAAGATACACAGAAAAATCCTGTCTCAAAATAAATAAATAAATAAATAAATAAATAAATAAATAAATAAATAAATAAATAAAGTAAAGGAAAAGAAGAAATAAGATTTGGCTCTCAAGTTACAAATAAATTCTATAATAGGTATTAATCACTAGCAACTGATTAAAAGTTAATATTTATTAAGGAGTATATAGGAAATGCTCACTAATACAAGCGATTTAACAGTTGAGTGATTCCTGGAAAACTAGACTGGTCCATGTCGTGAAAGCAGGTCTGGAGCTTTCTCCAAGAGCACAATAGAGCAAACAGGAAGAAAGACAGTGTGCACCCAGTCTTAAATTGGCCTGGCCATGACCCCTACATGTGTCTGCAAAGCTCAAAGGCCGCGCTTCTGCAGAAACTATCCCCTTTAAAAAGCATCTGTGGATTGAATTTTGATCTGATGTGGCTTCTCTAGACTCTAAGACCAAAGCTGCTCAGAACCAAATGGCTGCTGCCCTTCACCTCTACTAAGGGTACCTACCAGCAAGGCTTCCAGTAGCCTGAAGCTAAAGCTTAGAACTGCATGGCTGGAGACACAGCCCCCTTAACTTAGTGGATTCCCTGCTAATTTCCTTCTGCCAGATCAGTATTGCTGTGGAATTGTGCCCTGATACATTGTAAATATTTGTCCCTCTTAATGGTTTAATAAAACACTGATTGACCAGAAGACAAACAGGAAGTATGGGCACGGCTATCAGACTAAGAAAACTCTGGGAGGAGGAAAAGCAGAGCAGAGATGCCAGGCAAACATAGAAGAAAGAAGATGAAAATGTTCTGAGGAAAGGTAGTAAGCCATTTTGCTAATCATAGGCCAAACAGCATGCAATTACTATAAGAATTTGTGTTGTTATTTGGACCTGTGGGTCTAGACCTCAGAGGTGGGCCAGGCCAGAAACTTCTGACTACAAACTTCTCAAGAATTTTTTCCTTGAACTCTGGATAGGGGGAATAAATCTTCTACATCAGATCATTTCTGAACACTTCATGCTCATCCTCTAATTCTGTGCTAAATTTAAAATAACTGTAATATTTATATTTCTTCCTGAAAGTTCTAGAGGAGAATCAATTTTCTTTCCATTTATAGTTTCTTCTAGAGATTATTTATTTTCCCCAGCATGGTTCTTTCTTCACTCTTCAAAATTAACAACACCACATGGTCTGCTGAGATCATCCAGGTTAATCTCTTTTCTGTGATTCATCTAATATCATTAATTATTGGAGATTACATACACATAATAATGTATTTTAATTAAATTCACCTTTACTTTTTCTAACTTTACACCAAAGAAACTTCCATTGCCCCTCCCAACTTTGAGTCCTCCTTTAAAAATTTGTAAAAGAGTCTTTTATTTTATTTTTTAAAATTTATGTATGAGTGCTTTGCTTGCATGAATGTCTGTGCACAGTGCACATACAATGTGGAAGGAGACAAGAAGATGGCCTCTAATCCCTGGAATTAGAGTTATTCATCATTTGTGAGCCACCATGTGGCTGTTGGGAATCCAAGCTGGGTTCTTTAGAAGAACAACTAAGCCATCTCTTCAAACTCATTCAGCTTTTACAGCTATTAACCCATTGAATCAAATGTTTGTTACTCATGGATGTGGGAACATTTACGGGAACATGGTGGACCAAACCAGAGGCCACAACATAAAGAAAATGACTTTCTCCCAGAAACCAACTAACTGTCTTCAGTGAGCTGTGTGAGTTCGTGGTCTCTGATTTTCTCACCTCTTCTGTGTTGGAAAGATTATTGTCTTGATCTTGTGCAGGTCTTATACAGACAAACAAAGCTGCTGTGAGTTTATGTGTATAGCAGTAGTGTGAAATTCAGAAGTCTCCATTGTATTCCATCTTCCAATACATTGCTTTCACACAATCTTACTCCCACTCTTCTGCAATGAGCCCTGAGCCATGCACAGAGGGGCAATATAAATGCCTGACTTATGCCTGAGTATTACACAGACAGTAATTCTATGTACTTTGAACAGTTGTGAACTTCAGTGTTAACTTCAATCCACTACATAAAGAAAATTATCTGATAAGATCTGGGAGCTGGACTAACATGTGAACATAAAGATACAGATTTAGAGGGCAGTTTGATAATTTGTTTATTTAAGACACATGTGCTTCTGTGAAGGACATTATCTTCTATGTAGGTAAATTCTAATTAATCTCAGATATAGTAGGTTTCTGTATGGATTTTTAAAGCATCCTTGATATAATATACTCTTTCTTATCGTTAATCAAATTTGCAAAATACTTTAGTTTGGAAGGAAATGCATTCACAGGCTCAAAGAATTATAACATGGATATCTTTGTAGGATCATTATCATGCCTGTCACATTAATACTAACTAAAATACTTGGAAAAACTTTTCATAAGAATTGACTGAATTTTCATTAAGAGTAATTGTTAAACACTAAAATCTCACATGAACAATTTCATGGATCAAGAATTACTGTGTACACTGAATGTATTCCAATATAATACTCAACAAAATAGAAGAGTACATATGTTTCCCTTCACAAATATGTACAATGTTAACATAACAATCAAAATAAATATTAAAAAGAAAATATTAAAGAAAATGCCTTATACATACATATGATACTAAAATGAAGCAAATGTATTAAAGGGTGAACAATTACTTAAAATTTCAAAGTATGTTATGTCAGATGATGTCAATGAGAAATAGTTCAAGATGTTCAAATTAATTCTAAATATTCTTCAAGGTATCACTAAACTGGAACACACTGAATGAGTCACAGGTTCCTACAATTACAGAACTGCTAGCAAAGTTATAATTATTTATTATTTTTTAAAGTACAACCTTGCTGCATATAACTCATAATAGGTACATTGTTTTGCAACCTATTTTATAAGTAGTGACAAACAAAAAATATTTTCTAACTAAATATGATATAAACTTGTTATGTGATTTCTTAGTAGGTCAGCTTGTTCATTTGGAGGAAGAGAGATTTGGTTTATTGGTTGTTTATTAAGACAGGCTCTCACTCTCTGGTTCAAGCTAGTGTAGAGTGTGCTGTTTCCAAGGCTGGCCTTGAACTTCAGACTATCCCTTTCTCACAGTCTCTCAAGTACTGTAATTACATCCATGTTCCACCATATACACCTTCTAAATTGATGAATTTATACTATAATATGCAAATTCTTTCTGATATAAAAAAGTCAGACAATATGAAGAAATAATGCATATAGTAATACATGCTAATTTTAGAGGGAGTATTGTCAAACATAGACTCTCTAAAATAGGCCACACTATCTTATTACAGTTTATGTATGTAGATCTGGCATTACCAAAGGAAGGGTAAGATTTTGATATATCTAAGAAACAAAGCACTGAATGAAAATTATATTATGTGTAATAGGAATATTATACATATATTTAAAAATAACAAAATAATATAATTATGGGTTAACTATATATAAATGGTAAAATTATATACAAAATTACATACATATAAAATCATAGAAAATAACTTAAAATTGGGTTGCTATGAAGGGATGGAGTTTAGAAATATCTAGCATTGGGACTGTTTAAAATAATGAGCTAAAATAAAATGACAAACTTTGATACTGAAAAGGCTATAAAATATAGCTATTTGAATATATTTAATAAGGTTGTATGAAAAATAACATGTGAGTTAAAAATGTTGTTAGAAATATACACTAAATAGTGATTGACAGCTTACAACCTATGGGACAAGCTTAACCCAAAGTCCATTTTTATATAGTCATTGGTTTAAAAATATTTGCTTAAATTTTATTTGCATTGTTACAATAAAATAAGAGTAAATGAAATATAATATGTAAAGTGCTTATTATTGAAATATTTATTTATTATTCTTTATATAAAACTTTAAATGTTTGTATTGTTTACAATATAATAGTGATTGCCTTTGTCACTAAGATAATAAATAAAACACATCTCAATTTCAAAGACAGACACAAGCTTGGAGTAAAGGGTTGGAAAAAGATTTTCCAACCAAATGGCCTCAAGAAACAAGCTGGTATAGCTATCCTAACATCTAACAAAATAGACACCAAACTGAAATCAATTCAAAGGGATGAGAAAGAACCCAATTTATTCATCTCAGGAAAAATTTACCAAAATGAAGTTTCTTCCTGAACATTTATGCCCCCAACACAAGGGCACCTACATATGTAAAAGAAACATTACTAAATATTATTTCACATCCCACACATTAATTGTGGAAGACAACAATACCTCACCCTCACCAGTGGACAAGTCTACCAGACAGAAACTTAAGAGAGAAATAAGGAATCTAACAGATTTTATGAACCAAATGGATTTAATAGACATATACAGAACTTTCCACCTAAATGCAAAATAATATACTTATTTCTCAGCACCCCAAGGAAATTTGTCTAAAATTGACCACATACCCAGAAGAATAAGTAGGGGATATACTCACTGATTAGTGCACTTTAAGCAAAAATATTCTTTTTTTCATTGAAAGACAATGGGTGAATAAAGTGATTTAAAACACACAAAACAAAACAAAACTTCTGGTTTGTCTGTAGAAGGGTTGCTTAGCAGAAATTTGTGGTGGCCATAGTGCATCTGTGGACATTAGCTGTGACCTACAGGGCTTTCTTTATTTGTAGCTGAGCCTAACCTGGCTTGGGAAGCTTTAGATTTTATTTTTTATGATTCATGTATTTTAGAGAAAAGAGAAGTTTTATTACTGTCTGGGGTTTTTGCTATCTATCCTGAATGTTTTGCTTTTTTATATAATGTTTGATACTGATTTTCAAAAAACAAAAAAATGAGAAAAAATGACCAGTTATTTATGACTCAGTCATAAAGCAAATATCAATGTATGCAAAAAATGGGAATAACTCCTTGTATCATATCAGACTACCATGGTCTAAAGTGAGAATTCAGCAACAACAAATATTAGAGAAAGCTTATCAACTCATGGAAACTAAACATCACTGAACTGAACCACCCCTGGGTCAAGGAAGAAGTGAAAAAAGTAATCAAAGACTTCCTAGAATTCAATGAAAATGAATCCAAAACATATCCGAAGTTATGGGTATGAGAGCAGTGTTAAGAGGAAACCTTAAAGCACTAGATGCATTTTGGAAAAAAAAAAAAAAAAAAACTAGAGAAATCTTACATCCAAAAGACTTAATAGCACAGCTGAAGGCTTTAAAACAATTAGAAGCAAACTTACCTAGAAGGAGCAGATGGCAAGAAATAATCAAACTTAGGGCTAAAATCAATACAGAGAATCAAAAATCAAAGAGTTGGTTTTTTGATAAAGTTTACAAAATTGATAAACCTTTATTCAAACTAACCAAAGAGCAGAGAGGGAGTATTCAAATTAACAGAATCAAAATGAAAAGGGGAACATAACAACAGACACCCAGGGAATCCAGAGAATTACTAGGCCATACTTTGAAAATCTATACCCCACAAAAATGAAAAACCTAAAACAAACGGACAGGTTTCTGGACAGGTACCACTTACCAAAATTGAATCAAGACCAGATAAATCACCTAAACAGTTCTATAATCTCCAAAGAAATTTAGTTGTTATTAAAAGTCTCTGAAGGGAAAAAAGCCCAGGGTTAGATGGTTTCAGTGCTGAATTCTACAAGACATTCAAAGAACTAATACCATTACTCCCCAAACTGTTCCATACAATAGAAACTGAAGGAACACTGTAAAACTCTTTTGATGAAGCCACAATCACCCTGATACAGAAGACACTCAACGATTCAACAAAAAAAAAAAAAGAAAAAAAAAGAAAAGAAAAGAAAAGAAAAAGAAAATTACAGACAAATCTCCCTCAGGAACATTGATGCAAAAATAATCAATAAAATTCTGGCAAACCAAATTCAGCAACATATTTAAAAAACCATCCACCGCAATCAAGGAGGCTTCATTCCAGAGATGCTGGGATGGTTCAGCATATGTAAAACTGTGAATGTCATCCATCATATAAACAACATGAAGAAAAAAATATGATCAACTTAGATACTTACAAAGCCTCTGACAAAATTCAGCACTTCTTCATGATTAATGTCTTGGAGAGATCAGAAATACAGGGAAAATACCTAAATATAATACAGGTGATATACAACAAGCTGAAAGCCAACATCAAGCTAAATGGAGAAAAAGTCAAAGCAATCCCATTAAAATCAGGAAAAAGACAAGGCTGCCCTCTCTCCCCTTATAAATTCAATATAGTTCTCAAAGTTATACCTAAAGCAAGAGTACAAAAGGAGATTAAGGGAATACAAATTGGAAAGGAAGAAGTCAAACTATGCCTATTTGCAGATGATATAATCATATACACAACTGACCACAAAAATTCTATCAGGGAACTCCTACAGCTGATAAACACCTTGAGCAGTGTACCAGGATACAAGATTAACTCAAAAATATCAACAGCCCTTCTATACACTAAAGATAAAAGGGCTAAAAATGAAATAAGGGAAACATCACCCTTTATAATAGCTGCAAATAGAATTACATATCTTGGCATACTCTAACCAAAGAAGTAGTAGAACTGTTTAATAAAATCTTTAAATCACTGAAGAAAGAAATTGAAGAGGATATCAGAAAATGGAACGCTCCTAGGCAGGTAGTATAAACATAGTAACAATGGCAATTTTGCCAAAAAAAAAAAAATCTATAGATTCAATGTAATACCGATCAAAATCCAAACACAATTTTTTTTACAGACCTTGAAATAACAATACTCAGTTTCATTTGGAATAACAAGAAAGCCAGAATTGCCAATAGAATCCTGCTCAATAAAAAGATCTTCAGGAGGCATCATCATCCCTGACTTTAAACTATACTATAAAGCTTCAGTAATAAAAACAGCCTGGCAGTGGTTTTAAAACAGACTTGTGAATCAATATAATTGAGTCAAAGACCTCAACATTAACTCACACACCTATGAACACCTGATTTTTGACAAAGGGGCCAAAAATATTCAATGGAAAAACAGTATTTTTTTGTATTTATCAAGAAAAACAGTAAATTGAATTTAAAATGCTGATAAGTTAACTATAACTATAAAGAAAATAAAAATTGTAAGCATGACTTATCAAGGATGATAATGCAAATAATTTGCTACACATAAAATTACTTTGTGTTTAGCTTTCCCTGTGGATTTTTTTCCTATGCCTGTATATCCCCATTCAAGGTCCCTTCCCCCTCCCGCCACATCAGGTCACCCTTTCTTTCTCCACAACTCCCCATCCCCTCCCTGGACAGTCCCATGGTCCCACTGATCCAATAAAGCTTAGTTCAGTCTCCCCTCCTGGCAAATCCAGTTTTGTCCCCCCTCCCTCCAGAGTGAGTCAGGTGTTCCTATTGGTGTAGTGGGATCCGAAGGGTTAGTCCAGGGTGTTTCTGATCCCAAGCTGGGAAAAACAGATAGTATCTTTAACAAATGGTGTTGACATAACTGGATGATAGTATGTAGAAGAATGCAAGTAGATATATATCTATCACCTGCCACAAAACTAAAATCCAAATTAATCAAAGACCTCAACATAAACCCAGTTACACTGAACTTAATAGAAAGAAAAGTGGGAAATACCCTCCAACACATTGGCACAGGTGATTTACTAAACATAACACCATTCGCACAGACACTAAAAGCAACAACTGATAAATGAGCCATGATGAAAATGAGAAGCTTCTGTAAGGGAAAAAAACACAATCAGTAAGACAAAACAACAGCCTACAGAATTGAAAAAGATCTTCACCAACTGTACATCTTACAAAGGACTGATCTCTAAAATATATTGAGAACTCAGGAAACTAGAGCCCAAATCCCAAATAACCCACTTAAAATACGGGGTTCTGGGCTAAAAAGGGAGTTCTCAACAGAAGAATTACAAATGACTAAAAACACTTAAAAATTGCTCAGCATGCAAATCAAAATAACTTTGAGATACCACCTTACACCTGTCAGAATGGCTAAGATCAAATACACAGATGGAGAGGATGCAGAGCAAGGAGCACACTCATGAACAAGGGGTACACTCGTGCATTATTTGTGGGAGTGTAAATTTGTATAACCACTGGGAAAGAAGTATGGGAGTTCCTCAGAAAACTGGGAACTATGCCTAATCACCAGGTTGAGCTCCAGCTCCAGCTCCAGCTCCAGCTCCAGCTCCAGCTCCAGAGAGAGAGAGAGAGAGAGAGAGGGAGAGAGAGAGAGAGAGAGAGAGAGAGAGAGAGAGAGAGAGAGAGAGAGAGAGAGAGAGAGAGGAGAGTCTATATGAGCAAAGGGACAGGGATTTTTGGCAGGAGTTCCACAGAGATGGCTGGCTGGAGTTCTGGAAAGGAAGAAATAATAATACAGAAGGCAAGAGAGGAAAGTGGCATAAAGAACACTAAGTATACTTGAAAAATATATTTGGATATGTATTATTTTAACTCAGAAATGCATTATATTATAAACATATAGGATATATACGTAACATTTAAAAACATTTGAATAAATAGGTCTTGCCTCTTCCCAGAATATTCTGATGGTGTATGAATTTCCTGTAAATTGCTACCTAAAGTATGAAAGCAGAGAGAAAGTTTCTTCCAGTAAAAACCCTGAAAATTGCCTTGGGGAAGAAGAGTGTGTCTTATAACTGAAGAACATAGAATGTGGTTAAAGCATTGTTTTAAAAAGTTTTCAATGTGGGTATCTCAAAAGGATAGTTCATAAGGATAATGGATTTTTATAATTCCAAAATCACAAAGATAAGTAGATCTAGATGCACAAAGTGCACATACGTAGCCTTTTCCTGGAAAAGTGCAAGATATTATAGGTTGTAATTTTATAGATTATGGTTTTGAGGTTTGGGCTATATTCATTAGGGAAATGGAATGCTTGAATAAAGAGTGTTGTGAAATGCTTCATACCTTGTTCTTCCCTGATTCATTTGAGAGTTTCTTCTCTATATAATTTTCTCATGTGTCAATGGAAGAATAGATTTTTCAGACTTTTTTTAAAATTTTGTAAATAAAATATGATGCATGCATATTGAAGCACAGTCAAATTTTGATTTATAGAATACAAAATTGAAAGTGTATTTTCTGTTGAATATCAGTGCTCTAGTCATTTTCTTTTTTAATTAAAAGCCATTTCCACTCAGATATGTATTTGTAAAATGCTCACTAATTTGATGTGTCGTGACTGCTTCTCACACTATTTTTGCAAAGTAAATTGGAATATAGTTTAAAACAAATATTTTTATAAATTATAAATAACAAATATTTTTGTTTAAAAACAAAACAAACTCCTCTTTCTTCATTTCCCTTTCTCTTATATTTATTTATTCTTTCTTCAATAAAGCATTCAATTATTTATACACTGAGAGTAAAAATTCTGACTCAGTGGCCTATGTAAGATGAGCAATGAATACTGTCTTATGAAACCTCATTTTAATCACTGTTGAATTTTGAACAAGATGCATGTATATTAGAATTTATTTCTTTTTTAACTAATACAAGTTATATATATAAACTACAGATTTTACAATGGCAGTGATAAAAATATATTTTACTCTCCACGGAAACATTTATATCAGCAGATTTCCATGCATGCAAATGGAGAGTTGATATGTTTATAAATAAGGGCAGAAAAATATGTGAAACTATTAAGTGGAACAATCTGTATCAAATATTATAATGCATCCTAATTATTGCTTATAAATAACAATAAATTATGCATTAAAATAGTAACTTTCTGTACTGATAACTGAATAGAGATAAATTGAAATAATTGTCAATAAAGGTCATTCTACCTGGCAGAGTTGTTGATTTTAAACCTATTTCTCTAAATAAAAGATATGTTGCTATAAGAATAAAAATTGGTAAAAAAAAAAAAAAGAAAGTGCAAGTGAGCAAAATCTAAAAACTATTATTTTTCTTAAAATTGGATGATAATGCTGTAAATGTATGATAACATGAGTAAATTTAAACTCTAACAAAAATATTGATCAGCAATGATATATGCTATCATGAGATACAGATGAGCAAGAGGGATACATCCTTATATATTCATTTTTACTATGAAGAAAATAGCCTTAATTATTCCATACACCTTACATTCTATGCTTTGTTTTTGAAAGTATGGTTTGGTCTAGTTGCTTTTTTTGTTACATGACTCTATTCACTCTATCCATGATTCCTTTGGCACTGGATCAAACCTTGTATGTGATTTAGAAGTTAATATTCCCAAGAAGTTTCTCCTTCAGAGTACATTAGAGTCTTAGGGAGCCCACTAAGGTACTAACCTGTTTTAGCAGTTATGCAGTTAGTAGACTAAAAACATCAAAATGCCTCCTTAACAACTTTTTTTTCACTTTCCTGGGAAAGACTTAGGCATCAGAGTATATGGTTATATGTATTTTATTCATTGCACTTATATTACTTATTACCCTCTAGGCACACATAAATACTAAACAAAATCTGGTTTGGACAAATTCAGCTTTGGTCAAGGAAAGATTTGCTGATAAGTTTTAAAATTGCTTATAATTCTTGTTAAGGTCTTGCTCTTCTATTTGGAAACCTCTACCACACAATTATAAGCCATGAAATGACAATAACAGAATGAGATAAAGGTCTTGCTTGTTCTTCAATAATTGAAGTGATTTTTAATATCCAATATATTTTTTTTTAATAGAATGAACTTTTCCAAATTCTAACAATACACCTCTCCCTGTCCTAATAAGTAGGATTTTTGCTGGAACAGAAAGCTTGTTCTTGTATTTAAGCCTGCAATGGCATGGAATTTGTCACAAAGTAGGCAGTGTCAAAATAGTTTTCTTTTCTTTTTTCTTCCTTCCTCCTTCCTTTCTTCTCCCCCCTCCAAAAATCTTCCCAATATGGGAAATCAAAAAACACCCCAAAGTTTTCAATTTCTTATAAACATCATTATGATCTTCCTCTGTCTTCAACTTGTCCATTCTGATGGTTGATGTTTTGCCCTTTGTATTGTTTTGTCATTACTACTATCATGGTCATTTGTTTGCTCTATTTTAAAGATGTTTTTCAATGTGATAGAAATAAATTATGATCTAATACGTTGTTTATAGAGATTATAATCTATGGATTTGTTTATGCTTTTGACAGAGTCTTATGTGGCCCATGCTGGTCTTGAGTGAAACCTTTAAGCCCTGAATGTCTGAATTGGAGACATACAGAGTCATTCCTTGATCTGCCCTTGTATTAGTTACTTGTATAGTTAGTATGTCAAAATACATGACCAAATAAACTAAAGGATGTGGATATTTGTTAGATATTTAATAAATCCTAAAATATCAGTGGCAGCTCACAGTCAACTCCTAGTCAGCCAGCTCAGGAAATCCTGATTCTATATCTTGTAAAATTGACAGTCAATATAAATTTTATTATTTTCCATATTTTAAAACTCTGGTTGTGCAACTGTGGAAATTCTGTCCTCTTTAATTTTGGTTTAGGTGATATGCAATTTTTTTAACTGGATAAGCCAAGGACATATTGCTTTGGGCTTTGTTGATGTAGCATGTTCCTACCCATTGCCATAACGGACTGAGCAGTGTAGAGACACAAACCCAGGCCTGGGACAGTTTGCCCTGTGCTCTTGGTGAAAACAGAGGCCAGCCTGGTATTGTAGTGCACTTTGATGGGCACTGTTATTGCAGGAGACAAGACTCTCCCCTTTGCGAGTTGCAACAATCTGCAAAGTGGACCCTGCACCTCAACATGTAACAAAGCTATCCTTGCTGATGGGGACACAGGTGAGACAGTCCCAAAAATGTGAGCATGACAGATTTGGACGTGCCCCTCAGTTGCCATATGACAGCATAAGTGGGGAGAGATGCTCCCTCACCCCTCTATACCTGAGGCAGGTGTGAGAGCTGGCCTCGGAGTCATAAGAGTGAGGGAGCTCCCCTGCCCCTCACTAGCTTCAGCACTCAGGAAATCAGGCCCTGCCCTTTGCCTAGGCAGCACAATAGAGCAAACCCTGTTGGCAGAAGAGTGGGTGATTCAGATCCAGATTTGTAAACCTGAGAGAGCTGTCCTCACTATTAGTCTCTCATGCAGCAGTGTGGGAAGGGGAGAGATGCTCCCCTTTACCTCTTGCCCCTCACTGCCTGAGACAGACTAATGTACTGACCTGCTGCGTTGCAGCACTCAGGAAAGCAGTTCCTTCTCCTACACTGGGTCACACAGTAGAGTTCAACCTGTCAGCAAAGGCATGGGTGAGCTTGCCCTTAGAGTGTGAGAGTGGGTTAGGGTTATGGTGGTGGTAAGAGTGAAGGAAAGGTGCCATCCTCCCTACTTAGTCCTTGACACCTGTCTGTGCTCTTCAGAGCTGATCCTCGACCTTGCCAACTGCAGCACTTGGAGTAATGGACCTTGCACCTCACCTAGGCAACACAGTAGATCTAGTCCTGAAGGTGTAGATATGGCAGAACCAACCCTCAAGGCATGGAGAACTAGGCCTGCCCCTTGATCATTGCCTCAAGGGCAGTGCTGGAGAGCTCCCCTGGTGGTGAAGACAGGGAAGAGCTTGTGGGCTGACCAATCTTGCAACTGCCAAGGTTCAGAATCAGGGTTATGTGTTGCCCTGCACTCTAAGAATTCAACCCATCTATTATCTGTGAAGGTGCTAGACTTGCAGATCCAAAAGCTGCAGGATCTCCATGGCAAAGGCCAACAACAGGTTATCCAAGAGGAGTCCCTGTGAAGTCCTATCATTGATAGTGTCACAGAAACCAAACCAACCAAACCAATGACTCATTACAATAAACACTTGGATGCAAAGAGATATGATTTAGATGGTTTACTTCCTGACTCACTACAGCTTCCAGGTCAAGATTCTTTAGTATATTTTATAATTTTTATTTATTTTACATACACACTACAGATCCTCTCTCATACCTCCTCCTGCTTATCCAAACTTTCTCCCCTTTACCCCTACTCCTTTCCCTAAAAAGGTGAAGAGTCAGAAAAGCCTGGCACACTCACTTGAGGCAGGTCCAAGCCCATTGTCCCTGCATCAAGGTTGAGCAAAGTGTTTCACCATAGATATTGGGCTACAAAAATCCAATTCATGCACCAGGGATAGATCCTGATCCCACTCTCAGGTGCCTCTCAAACAGACCAAGTTACAAAACTGTCTTCACTATGCAGAGGGCCTAGTCTGATCCCTCAGGTTTTACAACTATGGTCTAAAGTTTGTCTAAATTTTCCCAGGAGCTTGGTTCAGTTGTTTCTGTAGGTCTCCCCATCAGGATTTTGATCCTCCTTGCTCATATAATCCCTCTTCTCTTTCTTTGACTAGACTCCTAGAGCTTGGCCTGGTGCTTCATCTGTTTTCATCAGTTACTGGATGAAGGCTTTATTAGGGTATTCACCAATCCGGTTACCTGGGTAGCCCAGTTCAGACATGCTCTCCACTATTGCTAGTAGACTAAGCTGGGGTCATCCCTTGGATTCTTGCAAACTTCCCTAGCACCAGGTTTCTCCCTAACCCTGTAATGTTTCCCTATATTAAGATATCTCTTTCATTATTCTCCCACTCCATTCCTGTTTCGGCTCAACCATCCAGTTCCCTCATGCTCTGCTTTCTGCATCTCCTCCATTCTATTGGTCCTCACCCACAGCTTACTATGGAGATCTCATCTATTTTACCTTCCCAGGGTGACCCATGTAGCCTTCTTAGTGTTCACCTTATTAGCTAGCTTCTCTGGAGCAGTAGGTGTAGTCTGCTTTATATCTAGTATCAACTTATGAGTGAGTACATATCATGTTTGTCATTCTAAGTCTGGGTTACCTCACGGAGGATAATACTTTCTAGTTTCATTCAATTGTCAGCAAATTTCATGATGTCATTGTTTTATACCATTGAGTAACACTCCATTGCATATATGTACCACATTTTCTTTGTCAATTTTTGGTTTATGGGTATCAAGGTTGTTTCCAGGTTCTGACTATTATGAAAAATGCTGCTATCAACATAGTTGAGCAAGTGACCTTGTGGTATGACTGAGCATCCATCACTTGGGTATATGCCCAAGAGTGGCTTCATTGGTTCTTGAGGTAGATTGATTTCCAAATTTTTGAGAAGTCACCATACTGATTTCTGAAGTGGCTGTACAGGTTTGCACTTCTATCAAGAGTGGAGGAGTGTTCCCCTGGCTCTACATCTTCTCTAACATAAGCTGCCATAACAAAATTATTTTCTTTTAAATTTTATTTTATTTGGTAGTGGAAGGTTGCATGGTCAGAAGGCAAATATGAAGGGACAGGAAAACAAAGGGGATTAAGATGTAGAATGATAAAGGTACAAGGAATGAATAAAAAATAAGATAAAGTACACTGTTTACTACATATTATGATACTTTAAATGAATATGTTCAATTACTCCTAAGATATACTATCCTTTTTCAAATTGCTTTAAGTTCATTCAAATCATTTTACTTTTAGATTAAAATTCAATGAAGGTTTTTAGACTTATGTGGGACAAAGTAGAAAAAAAGTTAGATTCAATTTTTGTATATATGATTTGACTATTTCAAGCTTATTTTACATGAGTAGAAATGAGCCAGGAAGGAATATATATATATGATCATTTTCCTTATTCAAAGAAAAAAATTAACTTATCTTCTAGACATTTGACTATGAGCTAAATGTATGTTAAAGATAATCAGAATACTAAATGAAACTGTATGAAAACTTCTTGTAGTTTTTATATTATTTCCATTTTGAAGTATTATATTTTTAGGGAAGTAGATCATGTTCAAGACTTTAATGAAATATTTGATATTGTGATGTCAGACTTGGTGTATGAGTAAGTGCTGCCTAGATTCAAATCATAACACAATGCATAAAAAAGAAAATGAAAGTCACTTGAAATTATATTACCTATAGCAAACCTGGTAATTGTCATTTATATATATGTATATATATATTATTAAGACACTATGTACATATGTGTACAAAGTATAAGAATTCATAAAGCATCATTTACAGAGCAACATTTTCTTGGCAATATATGTTCATTGGACAAATAGAAGACAAATCATAAAGTAGGTTAGATTAAGCACATTTATTCATTTTGTTTACTATACACATGTTGTGGTATATTTTGTTCATAATCTGACATTCCTGAACATGATAATAAAATTTACCTTGAATCAGAGCTAGCTTTAAGTTTATCAGAATGACCTAGAGGGTTTTGGGGGATCCAGGAAATATTGGGAGATACAAGAAGTAGTAAGAAGGGGCTAGAAAGATGCCTGGCCAGTTTGGATGGAGGAAGGAGAGGGAAGTCATTGACCACTTCTCCTCCACTCTAGTCAATGAGGTTTTAGCTCCATATTTGACTCTTCATTTTTTATTAATAATGGAATAATTTACACAATGACAACATCTGAAGTCCAACACATGGCATTAATAAAACACACAAAGGCAGTTAACCAGTCACCTTTCTACAGCTATAACTGTGGTCAGATTCATCCATCAACAGATGTACAGGGATTTTCCATAGCAGTTTATCTACAGCAGCTCCCTGCTTCTTTCCCCCTGGTCCCAAAGGTCTCTGGGGTTAGTCACCCATGCACTGGCCCATGTCCTCAATTTCCACCTATTGGGCTTTCCCTGGAGGCTTTTCTGGGCTACTAACCCAGGCTAGCTTAGCTTTTTGACATTCACTTGCATCTGCTCAGGGACCAACCTTTTACTACTGATGCCACCACTGCAAGTTGCTGAGGTGCTAGGCTGTGCACTCCTTATGGCCTGTGCCCAGCCATAATGAGCAGCACTAACTAGTCACATGACCCCTCCCTCCAGCCCCAGCTTAGAACCACAGACATAGCTGGTTACCCTTTCATAACTTTGTCTTTACTGTAATTTTCAGCAGTTCTAATGAAATACAATGGAATTCTTAAAGTGAGAGTTAGGTTTTCAAAAAGGAAAAATGTTTCTTATGTTAAGAATTGGAAATATCACAATGTAGAAAGTTAGGACCCTGTTTAGTGCTATTCTGAATGGCTTGCATTCAATGAAAAAAATAATAAAGGGACAAATCACTTAGCTGATACTGACATAATAATAATTGTAATTACTACCAGTTGGTAAATAAGGTTTTATCCTTACAAACGTCTGATAGTTGTGCCAAATATGAAAACTTGGCTGAAAAAATACAGGCTTTAGAAAGATTTACTATACATAAGACAGAAACATTAGAACACTTACTACTGATAATATTCATGCATTAGAGAGAGTTATTAGTGAAAATAATAAAAATTTGACTAAGATGCAAGTCTTAGAAAGACCTACTTAGAAAGTCTTAGAAAGAAATGAAAATAAAAAAAATACTAAGACATAGACATAGAAATTTAGATAGAACCTACCACATTCTACTATTAAATTAATGAGGACTGGTTCAAGGATAATAGAAAACCAACTTTCATTTATACATTTACCATAAAGAAATGAACACTAGATGATAGGAAATGCCATGGCTATACAAATGTTGACTGAAAACCTGTAGAAGTTTTAGGTTCAAAGGTATTTAAAGAATAAGTTGATGCATATGGTGTGAATTTACTATATGTGCACCAGGTGTTAAATCTATGGACAACTTGGAAGAGAGGCATTCCATGATACTGCAAAGATTTGCCTACAGCAATTTTGGAAGCTTGTCCTTAGCGATAATGGACAAATGGTGGAAAGAAGAAGCTAGTGCCATAGAACAAGAAGGTAGGGATAGAGGTATAGAAATTTCCCAAGATCAATCTCTCAGTGAAGGTAAGTATACTGATTTGCAAAGAGTTTAGATTTGATGATTATACCTTGGTGCTATGTCTTATAACAGCTTTGGATGCTTGGGTCAGGGTTGAAGAATCAGGAAAGAGGACTGAGTCATTTACTAAGATTATTCAAGGTCCCAAAGAAGCATCTACTATTTTTTTTTTTTACATAGATTGACTTCAGCTGTAAATAGAATGATATCAGATCCAGAAGTTATACAAGTATTAATTGAATCTTTGGTTATTAAAAATCCTAATTCACAATGTAAGGAGGTGATTAGTACTCTAAACAGAAGATCAGCGTCAATAGATAAATGGATTAGAAATACAGCTGATATTGAATCTCATGCATATGATGCAGTTTGGTAGAAGTAGTTTGTAAAATATTTAAGAAAAATTAAAATATTGGATGTTTTAATTGTGGTAAACAAGGACTTCTTACAGAATTATAGACAAGGTGTTTCTAGAAAAAAAAATGATTTCTTTTCCTAGAGATATTCCAAACAGAAGACTCCGGGCTTCTGGGTTACACAGGCTTCCTAGCACCATGTAATGAAGAAATTGATCAGCTATTGGTAGAAAATGTATGAGAAACCTCAGAAATTCATAAGAAGCATCATGTTAATAGCAAACATTTTTATATCACTTTGGTAAAAAGCCAAGACAATTATATAGAAATATCCTACCTGGTTTTTGTATAATTAAACTCTGGTACCTGAAGGAAGTAACCCAAAGGGTACTCAAGGAAATGAAATATGGCAAATGGGTGCATTTAATTTTGTGACATTTGGAAAACAGGCTGATTCTGTAATTTTACATTTATTAGAAGTTGCAGCCATCATGAGGATACTTGTATAAATTAGAACTGACAATGTTTGTCTCTAGTAAAATGAAACAGCTGTTTGCATATTACAATATAAAGCATATTACATGTATGCCACAAAATTTTACAGGACACACAGTTATAAAAATTTTAATAGATCTGATTAATAAAGAGAAAGGGGTAGTAAAGACCCCCAGAAATGTCTTTCATTTGATCAGATATAATCTGCAAAACAAAGTAAATCTCCTAAATTTAGGATTGGTGTATGGCTTTGTTTTTATCTTTTCTGGGAAATAAAAGTATCCAACTAAGGAATCTAAAGACCACTAGGCAATTGAGACATCAAATGAGGGAGGATGAATCATCAGGAAAAAAGTTCTTCCCCCCACCAGCTCCGCAAAGGAGTAAATTGGCCTAATGATATATAATGTTTCCAACAGGATGAAATTTCATAAATCTTTTTTTCTGCTATTCTCTAGGGACACCCGGAGCGATACCTGTACATGTTCCTTTTGCACTTCAGAGACTAGATCTCTGCTTCTGCCTGCCTTTTTTACTAAAGAAGGGGGAACTGTAGAGAGCTGCATTGTACCTTGCCCTAAAGATAGCGCCGTTTTCCTCCTTCCGCCTTCCCGAGGGTGAGTGCTCTCGGGAGTAAACAACTCCTAATTGGCTATAGGCGAGGATGGTGGCTTGCTTCCATGTCCTAGGACCTATGGACGATGTCCACGTGGCTTACCGGGATTGGAGGCCCAGAGGGTATTTAGCCGCGAGCGGGCTTCTTTGCCGGGGTCAGAAGTCAGAAGATTGTACAAGGTCCTGAATAAAGCTGCTGGAGAGAAGAATCCGGAGTTGCATTCTTCCTTGCTGGCGAGGTTGAGCGTGACATTTTTGTCCTTAGTTTAGGCTTTTTTTCTAGCTAGCTAAAAAAAAACTTAAATTATTTCTATTAATCTGTGTGATGCCTCAAAGCTTGTTTACTAGGAGAACACAGATAGCCATGCAGCCTCATGAAGCCTAGGTTGCCCTGTTTTAGGTGGTGTGCCTAGGCTTCTGCTGAGCTATCTTGCAGTCTGCAGCTGTGCCTGATGATTGGCGATGCATGAGCATTGAGTTGCTGGATGCCAATGAGAGAGAGACAGAATGGCTGGGAGATTCTTCAGCTGCCAGAGAATTCTGGGAGGAGGAGGAAATGTAAGGCTCTCCCTGTTGTTGAATAAAGGATTTTGTGAATCTGTAAGTCTATGAATCTGCAGAATATAAAAGTGGGATATAGAAATAATCAGCTAAAAGAGTAGACTTTTGAATCTGCTTTCAAACTAAAAGAGCTTGTCTTTTAGCTAAACTAGTCTAAATATTTTATATTGGTATGGATTTTGAATATTGATATAAATTTAAGGTTGTTTTGTTATACTATATATGTTTTTTCTCTTGTTTAAGATATTTAGTATATTGATACAAATTTAAAATTAATTTTATTATACTGTATAATGTGTTTGTATTTCTTGCGTAAGGTTTTGTACCTATGCAAGTCACTTAAAAATGAAATATAAAGTTCTAGCCTTTGAAAACTATTTAGGATAATAAGACAGAATAATAGTCATCTATAACAAATTTATAGTCATGTTAGTATGTTATCAAAGTTAAAGACATTTTAAATAGATAGATGGTTTTCAAACACTTCAGAAACATACAGAATATGACAATTAAAAAGTTTTAATAACATAAGACTTTTTATGACAGTAAACATGTCTGCTCATGGCAGTACAAATCAACTTTTTCAAAGGAAGATGGGCATCAAAGGACCTCTACATGGAGCTTGCTTTCATTGTGGCAAAACTGGCCATTTAGGCAAGAAACTGTCCTTCCCTCAACTGTTGGCAGTAAGCTGTCTAAACAAGACATGCAAGATACAAAGGAAAGTGACTGTTGAACTTGAGCAAGACAAGGTTGGTCAGTCCTTCAGAATTTTCACCTCATAGAAGTTTTCCAGATAGTCTAGGCCTGTAGGTTGAGGATGGATACCCCATTATTACAAAGAAATTTTGGTGTGACTGTTCATACAACCAAATGTCTCTGTCATTTCTAGTTTTGGCAGTTGTTTGCACAGCAATTATTGTTCACTCAGGCAATATTGCCTTCTCTGATCTCTGATAGTGTTAAAGAGATATAGTTATAGTTAGTTTTTCTTGCTACAAAATTTGAAAGAAAATTCACAAAAGCTTAAGGTGTTTACCCAAGAAAATGCCTTTATAGTTTGGGGTTGCTACAAGTTAGGATAACAAAAAATAAGGTACTTTTTTTTTAACTCACCAAGATAGGATAGATAATGGAGTGTTTTCTCTGATTTGCCAAAATGAAATGGACTGGGCATTGTGATTTCAGTTCTTACCTAGAAATTATTCTTATTGTATATAATTTTACTGCATTAGAGTTAAAATATTTCTGTTTTATTTAGACAAAAAAGGGCAATGTTGTGGGATATTTTGAACATACTCTGACTTTCCTAAGGCTGCCAATAAAATGTAAATTGAACCAGAGGGCAGAGCTTGCTACTAGCTGACAAAAAGCAGTCATAGAGTGTTTGGAGTTTGCAAAACATACATAGAGAAAAACACAAAGTAGTAAGAAGGGCTTGAAAAGACTTGTGGCCAATTTGGATGGAGGAAGGAGGCAGAAAGGATTCCACTACTTGTGTCTCTGCTGCTTCTTTTATCAGTCAGATTTTAATTCCAAATTTGACTCCCAAGATTTTATTGCTATCAATAGTTTAAATAATAATTACATACATAATCTCCAAATTATGAAACAGTTTTTAATTATTAAATGAATTAATACATATTTGATACTTAAAGTGTCAAGCATATAGTAAGTGCTCATTTAATGCTAATAAGTCCAGTATATGTCTCAAAGCTATTTTTGGACTTTTTATATTACTAAAAGTTATTAATGCCTTAGATAAGCAGATGACATTACACCTCTTCTGGTTCATCTCATTAAAGCAGCATAGTTGAATATTAATAAGTATAGAGAATTATGTTGTCATGCATGTTAGTTTGGAAAATATAAATTCATCTCATAAAAAGTCAAAAGATCAAAGAAGGTTTTTACTGTTAATTGGAAAGAAAGTGTCATTGGTGTCCTGACTTAAAGGGCACTCAAGTACAATTAGCCAGTTTAAAAATGAAGAAAAGAATAAAAGAAAGAAAAATAATTAAGGTTAAAGTGAAGTAATTATTAAGCTTCATTTTACTAAAACCTTTTCTTCATTGCCAACAGCACCAAATAAAATTAAATATAGAAAAGTCTTATAATTCACAATGTTATCTCTACTGTAAAGATATTTTAAAATTAAATATGCATTACTGAATGCATACTTTAAAATTATTAAGTATAATATTTTTAGAGCCAAAGCATTTAAAATTTTCAGAAATGAACAACTAGAAGACAAAATGCTATTTGTAGATTTAGAGAGACTTAGTCACTTTCCTAAGTCAAAATACTTTTTTCTTTAAGCCACCTGTTCTTTTTTCCATCTGAAAAATGGTTTGTTAAAAATAATATCATGATTTTGACTATTATAAGGGACCTATTTTAAGAGCAAAGTACAGTATTTTTTCTTAATTATTGGTAGAAAATCTGCACAGGTTCACAGACAGACAAGCCACTACTTTCTTACATTATTCACCATAGCAGTTTAAAACATTTTGGGGAATATTTCAGAACAGACACTGCTAATAAAGTCAGCCACTTACCTAAATTCAAGAAATTAATGACATCATGTATCAGAATCTTTAGAATAAGGAGTTTTTAAATTGTAGAATACATAAACTAAGGTACAAAATTTAGTGTGGATAATTATTTGAGTCATTGTATGCTTACATCACATCAATTTGGTTTCATTATTATTTGGGCAAAGACTGAATTAAAAATCTACTTCCACACAACTAAAATAAACCTGAGAAATAATTGGTGTTATAGTTTTTTTATTGCATGTCTTAGTCATATTTCACACTTTATCATAATTATGTAATTCTACAAGTCCAAGCACAAGTAAATGTCCAAAATTAAAAGGAAATCATTGTTTTTATTCTTGAGACTATTTTTAAATTAAATTATTTATTTTACATCCCAACCACATTTTTCCTTTCCTTCTTTCCTCCCATTCCATTCTCTTTCCTGCTCTCTTTACCATCATCTACATTTTCTCTGTTTCTGTTCAGAAAAGGGGCAGGCCTCCCATGGATATCAACAAAGTAAGCATATTTATTTGTAGTAAGATTAAGCACCTCACCCTGTATTTAGGTTGGGCAACGCAATTCAGTATGAAGAATAAGTTCCCAAGAATCAAGCCAAGCATAAGTGAGAGATCCTGCTTCCATTGTTAGAAATAACACCAGTAGACTTTACAAAATTTCATGTATATGTATGGGTTTAGGTCAGTCCCAAGCAGGCAGATTTTTGGTTTAGACAGTAAGTTTCTTTGAGTGATGTTAGTGGTTTCTGTGGATTTTAATGTTCTTAACTGCACTGGCATCCTCCCCCCCCCCGCCTTTTCAGCAGGATTCCCTAAGCTTGGCCTAAACTTGGCCTAATGTTTGGCTATGTGTCTCTGCCTCTGACCCCATCAGTTATGGGATGAAGGTTCTGATGACAACTGGTGTAGTCACTAATCTGATCATAGGTGAAGACCAGACCAGGCTACATATCCAGTGTTATTAGGAGTCTTAGCTTGAACCATCCTTGTAGATTTTGAGAATTTCCCTTGCATGAAGCTTCAATATGATCCTGAAAAACTCCCCTACATCCAGTCATCTCATTAAGTACTCTTCTCCTATACCTAACTCCAACAAAAATTCCTCAAGATCTAATCCCCCCAACCCATAGCCATCCAGGAGGTATTTTTCTATTTCCTCTTTTTAAGGAGATCCATGTGTTCACCCACCCTCACTCCTTGGGTACTCCTTGTTACATATTCTTTCTGGGTCTATAGATTGAAGCATTGTTAAACTTTACATAGTGTCTACCTATGAGTTTGCATATACTGTGTTTGGATTTCTGGGTCTAGTGTATCTCACTCACCATAATTTTTCTAGTTCCATCTATTTTCCTACAAATTTCCTGATGTCATTGTTTTAGTAGCTAAATAATACTCCATTGTGTAAATATACCACATTTTCTTTATCCACTATTCATTTGAGGGGCATCTAGGTTATTTTCCAAGTTCTGGTTATTACAAATAAAGTGGCTATAAACATAATTGAGTAAGTGTCTTGTATAATTGAAATTCTTTGGTATATGCCTGAGAGTGGTATTACTGGGTCTTGAGGTAGATGAATTCCCAATTTTCTGAGAAATAGCCAAATTTATTTTCAAAGTGGCTAAACAAGTTTGCATTCCTATCAGCAGCAGGGGAGTGTTTCCTTTGTTTCACATATGCAGCATAAGCTGTAATTTGTGTCTTTGATCATAGCCATACTGACAGATGTAAGATGGAATCTCAGAGTCATTTTGATTTGTATTTCCTTCATTTTCTACAAATTTTGAACATATTTTAAGCGTTTTCCAGCCATTTAAGATTATTATGTTGAGAATTCTCTGTTAAGATTTGTATCCTTCCCCCCCCCTTGGGGCAAGAAAGGTATGAAAAAAATGATTTAACAAATCCATACCTAGGGAATTTTTTTCTTTCAACTTTTTTTTATTATGAATAAAGTCACATTTTCTTTTTTTTCCTTCTTTATTTTGTATTTATCAAGAAAAAAAAGCAGTAAAAAGAATTTAAAATGCAGAAGAGTTAACAATAACTATACAGAGGATAAGAATCATAAGCATGGCTTATCAAGGGTGGAAATACAAATAAGATTGCTACACATATATTTTCTTTGTGTTCATCTTTCCCTCTGAATTTTTTTTCCATCCCTGTATATCCTTATTCAAGGTCTCTTCCCCCTCCCAACACATCTG
>PVIH01019026.1:0-36662 GCA_004025045.1 Sigmodon hispidus
CATGTTGCCCTTTGTATTATTATGTAATTTCTTGTACTGACGTTTGCCCATAGCTTCAGTGGTTCACGATTAGATGGGTCCTGGTCAGTTGTGGCACTTGGGTTTGTGTGTCTCCTGTCACCTCTCTGGTCAGGGTTTGATTCTGTCTTTCAGAGACCCCTGCAGTTGTTGGTTCGCTCAGTTCGAGGTCTTAGTGTGGGGCCTTGCAGATTCCCTCAGCAGCAGCTGTGGGTGTGGCCAGGTGCAGATTTCAGCAGCCCCTGCTCCAGAGTGTGCTGGGACGCCACAGAGAGCACAGGTCCCGGTGGTGGAACCAGAAGCAATGAGAGCTCAATTCTCCCTCCCAGGCCAGGATACAGGCACTGAGTCCTGCCAAACCCTCCTCACCTCTGGTCAGGGTTCAAATCCGCCCCTCAGAGACCCCTGCAGTTGGTTTGCTCAGTTTGCTCAGTTCGGGGTCGTAGTAGGAAGTCTTGCAGATTCCCTCAGCAGCAGCTGTGGGTGTGGCCAGGTGCAGAGTTCAGCAGCCCCTGCTCCAGAGTGTGCTGGGACGCCACAGAGAGCACAGGTCCCGGTGGCGGAACCGGAAGCAATCTAAAATGTACTCATTTAACTGGATGCTGCTTTATGGTAAAAGTCATGGAGAGATCATGAACACAGAAAAAATATGTAAATATAATAAAGGTGATTTACAGGAAGCCAACAACCAACATCAAACTAAATGGAGAAAAACTCAAAGCAATTCCACTAAAATCAGGAAGTAGACAAGGCTGTACCCTCTCCCTTTATCTATTCAACATAGTTTTCAAAGTTTTAGCTAAAGCAGTAAGAGAACAAAGGAGATTTAGGGGATACAAATTGAAAAAGGAGGAGTGAAACTATTTCTATTTGCAGATGATATGATTGTATGCATAAGTGACCCACAAAATTCTACCAGAGAACTTCTACAACAGATAAAGACTTCCAGTAATGTAGCAGGATACAATATCAACTCAAAGAAATCAGTAGCCTTCCTATACACTAAAGACAAAAGGGCTGAAAAAGAAATAAGGGAAACATCACCTTTTATAATAGCTGCAAATAGCATTAAATACCTTGCTATAACTATAACCAAAGAAGTATCAGGTCTGTCTGACAAATATTTTAAATCACTGAAGAAGAAACTTGATAGGATATCAGAATATGGAAAAGTCTCCCATCCTCCTGGATAGTTAGGAATAGCATAGTAAATATGGCAATCTTACCAAAAGCAATCTACAGATTTAATGCAACCCCATCAAAATCCCAACACAAATTTTCCATACCTTGAAAGAACAATACTCAACTTTATTTGGAATAACAGGGATGCCAGGATTGGCAAAAGAATTTTGCTCAACAAAAGAATGTCAGGAGTCATCACTATCCTCAACTTAAATTTATACTATAGAGTTACAGTAATAAATACAGCTTGGTACTGGCATAAAAACAGACTTGTGGATCAATGAAATCAAATTCCATACCCCGATAATCACCCGCACATCTATGGACACCTGATTTTTGACAAAGAGGACAAAAATATTCAGTGGAAGAAAGATAGTATCTTCAACAATTAATGTTGGCATAACTGGATGGTAGTCTGTAGAAAAATGCATATAGACCCAATCCTATCACCTTGTACAAAACTCAAATCTAAGTGGATCAAAGACCTCAACATAAACCCAGCTACATTGAACTTGATAGAAAAGAAAGTGGGAAATACCTTCCAATGAATTGGCACTGGTGACCACTTCCTAAATATAACATCAGTAGCACAGACACTAAGAACAACAATAAGTGGGACCACCTGAAACTGAGAAGCTTCTGTAAGGCCAAGGACACAGTAAACAATATAAAACAATTGCCTACAGAATGGGAAAAGTCCTTTATCAACCTTACAAGTGACAGAAGATTGAACTCTAAAATATATAGAGAACTCAAGAAACTAGAGCCTAAAACCCTTAATAACCCAATTAAAAAATGGGGTTCAGAACTAAAAAGGGAATTCTCAGAGAATTGCAAATGGTTAAAAAGCACATGAAAAAGTATTCAAACTCTTTAGTCACCAGATAAATGCAAATCAAACAACTTTGAGGTACCCCCTTACACCTATCAGAATGGCTAAGATCAAAAACACACATGACAGCCTATGCTAGAGAGAATGCTGAGTGAGGTGAACACTTCTCCATTGTTGGTGAGTGTGTAAACTGGTTCAGCCACACTGGAATGCAGTATGGCAAATCTCAGAATATTGGGAATCAATCTCTCCAAAGATCCAACAATACCACTTTGAGGCATATACCCTAAAGATACACATTTACACCTCAAAAGCATTAGCTCAACTATGTTCATAGCAGCATTATTCATAATTGTAAGAACCTGGTAACAACCTAGATATCCCTCAACTGAAGAATGGATTAACAAACTGTGGTACATCTACACAGTGGAGTACTACTCAGCAGTAAAAAAAAAAAAAAAAAAAAAAATGGCATCCTAAAATATGCTTGAAAGGGATGGATTTGGAGAATATCCTCCTGAGCGAGGTATCCCAAATCCAGATTTTTCTTTTGAAGCAGGGGATGTACTCGGTTATTAGTGGACTTTAAAAAAATCATTCTACAAAGAAGATAAGGGCTACAACATAGCTAAATGACACAATGCCTCACTTCTACATTGATGGCCTCTGGCAGAGGTATGAACGAAAAGACTTGTTTTCTTTATGGGTCTGGTCACATGGAGTCTAATTATGCTCCAGTAAGCTTACTCATTTGAGCAGCATCAATGTGTGTTTTTGTAAATGGGGAGATCATAAGTGTGGGTATGAATCTGAGATGACTGATAACTGAATTTGATGCTTGGTTACAATCTTTTCTAGAGGTGGGAGACACAGAAGACAAACATATCACAACAACTTTGGAGTGAAAAGAAATGGAGAAAAGGGCGTACCGCTGGATTCAAGAGGTAGAAGAGGGAATTATATTAAAATGTTCTTGTTAAAGATAAGAAAATCCTTAACAACATTTGGCTTTATAAGTAAGTGACAGTTGATTCTCCTGGCTCTCACAGATGGCTCACTCTGTTAGTGCACCTTGCTTCTGGGAATATATGGCACTCTGTTTTATGAGAAGATGGGAAGTCAGAGTGAGTGGCAGGGCAGCAGTGACTTATCTAAGGGAGTCTCCACCAATCTAGGTACGGACACAAAATCCACACAGAGAAATCATTTATTTATAATAGCAACTGTACCAAGTTATGTATGTTTGTTAATGAACTTTCCATTAAAACAATTGTTTCTATTATGTCAACCACATTTTCAAGTCACTAATTAATGGGTACATTCTAAGCATAGGTTACGACATGGGCAGAGGAAAGACAAATGTTCCAATGAAGGACAGAGCAGACTCTTCAGTGATGCCATTCTGAAAACCCTCTGTTGAATCTGTAGTTGGCTTTAGACAAACTCATATGTGTTATTCTTCTTTTAGAAGAAAAAGAGACGCTCTTAATTGTCTAAATGTACTGTTAGTTTAGTATGGATTTAGAAGGTCTCTATCTGATGAAAATAAATGTCATGATAAGGATTTTATACCTTCTTTGGGAATAAGAAAAGAGAAATAAATTTGAGCACATGTTTTTAATTGTATAGTTGACATTTATACTCAAATAACATTGGGTCAGTCTCAGAACTGGTAAAGCCTTCCTCTGATCCTAGTACAAATGTGAAATCAGTTCAAAGCTTAACAACCAGGGCTGCCTCTTTCAGGATGTTTACAGCCAGAAAGTGCTTACTTACTGAAAACTCCCACTGATCTATACATAATAAATGCACTGAAGGTGTAGGTTGCTGTGCAGTTGGTAAATTCTACCCGAGGAGATATATCATTCTCTACCTCCAGCTTTTTTCCTGTTTCTGTTTTTTCTTCATTTTCTTGACACCCCAACCAGCTTTCTAGGACCTTACTGCACATGTTGCAGTAGAAAATACTATTACCAAATGTCTTTCCTTAAAATACTTTCTGTTCTAAAAGCAGTTATTTAATAAAAAAAGAAGAAAGGGAACCCTTCTAGTTGCTAAGGTCTTCAGTTACATCTGGCATAGGAGTGCTACCTCTCTACTGTATGTTTGATAGTAACGTTTACTTTGTTAGTAAAGATTATATTTGCGAAATAGTTGTGACACATATGAATTTTTTTGACAATTCATCTTTGTGAAGAAAAGGAATATTGGTGCTAAAAAATGTTGGCAATAGAAGAGATGTTCATAAGTAATATTAGAACAGTCTAGCTAGTTATTGTTAGCAGGTATGTGTGCATGAAGCATCTGAAAAGGATTCAACAAACATGTTTTAAAGCAATTCATTAGACTCTTTCAACCTCGATCTACTTGAAAATATATACATTCTCTTCTCAGGAGAACTAATCTCTGTAACTAAAAGCTTCTTCAGTAAAAAATAGTGCTGTGATGGGCAATTAGTTATTACATGTTTAATGGAATATTTAATATGTATATATGAAGGTTTGTAGGGCTTTTCAGGAAAATATTAAAGCATATTTGATCTCCATTCTAATTTTAATATTAAACATTAGTTTTACTGACTTACTTTGAAGCATGATGGTTGAATACCTGAAAAACATATACAAGGTTTTTGTTTGGTTCTAGCACAAGAAAGTATTATAGAAATAACAACACCAAAGCAGTCATATTCTCCAGGTATATAGCACTAACATAGTGTGTTTCATGCGGTTTACAATGAGTTCACATTGGTTATTGATTAATTAATCTCATTAAAAGAATGGTGTTCTGGTGTGTAAAGCAGAGGTGAATCTCTAAGCACTGAGCCTATTAACATGTGTGTAGAAAAGACTGTGCTAAAATTTTATCCACAACTATGTGTCTTGGATTTTCTGCTGTCTAGAGGAGTATGTACTCAAATTGTTGTCTATTGACTATTACCATAAACAATTTTAAATTTGAGTATCCCTATAGAGTTGTCTCATCTCCCAATAACAGACTTTCACCTTTAATTTCAGCAATCCAGTGACAGAGGCAGGTGGATCTTTTTTGAGTTTCAGGCCTGCCTGGTCTATAGAGTAAATTCCAGGATAGCCAGGGCTGTTTCATAGAGAAACACTATCTCGAAAAACAAACACATTATATATAAACATATATAAACATCATCTGAGAAGTGCCTCAATAGTAAAACACTGTAATTAGGAGCACATGCCTCAGTGGTCTATTATTTAAAAATAACTATTAAAATTGATTATTTTATATAAACTTTAACATAGTGGGAACATGTCTCATCTCCTAATGGACAATTGTTGTGTGACTTCCCTTGGGAATTTTTGAGCAAATATTTATTTACCTCAAATAAATGAATCAGACCAAAGAAATAATTACACCTGAGTCTAGCTGAGTTAATGATGAGTTTACTGGGGCTACTTACAGGCTGACTTAATGACAGATGCAGCACTGGAGCATCATTCCAGCTTGGGTGATGACTCAGGAAAGCTCCTTGAGGTCTTGTGAGCAGTTTGGTTTGGTGAAGAGTCTACAATTCCTAGTAACTGAAATGTTGTATGATCTTGAAACAGAAAATTATAATTCTACCAGTGTCATAAGTTCCATTTTCTTTCTTAGTTTTAAGGAACTTTCCTTTAGGAAGAAATGTTTTAATTAAAGAAAATAGTTACATACCAATAAAACAGTTTCTATATTATCCTTTTAACTACTGCAGAGGTAATGTTACAGAAATTCTTCCAGAGAGGATTACTCAGACACAGTTTATAACCAAATAATTTTTACTCCTGCCAGCTGGGATCACACTCTTGTATTCAGAACCCAAGTATAATCTGAGCATACAGATCAAGGAGCTTTTATTGACAAAAACCACAACTTTGTACATTGTCCAGCAACTATAGGGTTTTGCCCAAGCAAGCAGTGTAACACCAGCTAAGTAAGTTATTATGGTAATTAACACACTGAGATATATATTAAGTAATATTTATTATCTAAAAATCACTTACAGGAAAGGGTTTTGTTCAAGGGGAGAAAAGGGTGTGGAAGCAGTGCACCGGGGAGTTTCCAACCACCAGTCTTTCCTAAACACACCACAGGTCCAGGAACCGCGCAAGAGCCCAGCTTCCTCCTCAGCCTTCTCTCATCCAGGGGCTTTACTTCCGATGCTCTTTCCAGTTGACCATGCCCCACTCAGTTCCAGCACTCTGATGCAATCGGTTTATATGCGTAGCTTGTGATTTCCCGCTACATCTTCCCCTTTTGTCTAAATAAGAAGGTTCTAAACTAAGTATAAAACTAAATACTATAGGGATCATCATAAGGTGGTGTCTGGGGAAGAGAAAGGCACTAACATAAGTGAGGTCAAACTACTGCTAACAAACAATAAATACAAGGTGCAATGTAATGTCTAGAATGTTGATATGAGGAAATGCACAGGGATTGCTTCAAGGCTGTTTATCTCGAACAATAAAGTTCTAATTCCTGAGTGTCTTTGCTGAGATGTGAAGTAATAACAACCTCAACTATCCAGTCTTCAACACTGTCAAGACCTGAGAAGGAAAATATATACCTGAAGTTGGAAGCATGATAAAGTAACTTCCAAAATTTAGGAGAAGACAATGACAGTTAACTACCTGGACAGTCATCCACCATTTCTCTGTATAGCAAGAGCATCCATCCTTGTGGCTACTGGCCTATGATATCTGACAAGTCTCCATAGAAGCAGGGTATTTTTTGGTAAGACCATCTTATCCTGTCTAGGCAGGCTCCAGCAGTCTCTATCCTTCATCCTGCTTGTCCATATTGGACAGAGAGCACGCTAACAGCAGTCAGGGCAAGTGATGTTCTTTGCCCCACAGGCCATTATTCGCCAAACAAGACAATCTCTTTGCAAGATGTCTGTGATGTTCAACACCACCTTGAGAAAGGAACGGTGGTACCAGGAGTTGTCATGTCTCTCAAGGCCAAATTGGAGATAACAAAATCTTGAATGCCACATTCTCTCGGTCTATGAAGTGGTTGAAGACACCTATCTATCTGGTATATTCTAACATGTTTCTGAAAATCCTGAGTATCCTGACTGTTCGGTGGCAAATCTGAGTAGCTGTAATCTGCAATCTCAATCAAACCAGAAAGTGAAGCTAACATTGTAAGAATAGGCATTCCAAAAATGAGTGTACAGCTCCTCCATAATAATTTCAAGTATAACAATCTTATGAATATTGACCAAAATACACATTTCATATCAAATGACAATAATATCCTAACGATATATCATTATATATATAAAAATATATCTAAACAGAGTTATATAAAACAACTTGTGTATATATTACAACAAATGTTATGACTAGCATAAATAATTAGAGGTAGAAATTGCATTATGGAAATGGCAATGTACTTAATACACATCAATGTGCAAAGTATTTTAAACAGAGGTAGACACGTGCAAAATAAGGCAATTATACATTCAACTTTGCATCAAAGTATATATTATCCCAATCAAACATATAGATTAATTTCCCGTTTGTATCAATATACAAACATTTGTATCATGTTCAACTTTGTAGCAATATACATATTATCTCAATCTAACATATAGATTGATTTCCCATTTGTATCAATATATAAACATCTGTACCATGGTGATTCATTTTTCATTCATCCTTTGGTTAATAGTTGTTTGCAAGTATAATGATCTCCTATCTATTCCATTTTCTTTCTTTCTCTCTCCTTTTTTTTTTTAAATTCCTACATCTATAATATCATTCTATCCTTAACTCAAGATTAACTTATAACCATCGTATCAAAATGATACACCAGATATTTTGGTAATTAACCCGCCGAGAGATATATATTAAGTAATATTCATTATCAAAAATCACTTACAGGAAAGGGTTTTTTGTTCAAGGGGAGAAAAGGGTGTGGAAGCAGTGCACCAGGGAGTTTCCAACGGCTGGTCCTTCCTAAACACGCCACAGGTCCAGGAACCGCGCAAGAACCCAGCTTCCTCCTCTGCCTCCTCTCATCGGGGGCTTTACTTCCGATGCTCTTTCCAGTTGACCACACCCTGCTCGGTATCAGCACTCCGATACAATCAGTTTATAGGCTTAGTTTCTGATTTCCCTGCTACAGTAAGTGGTTAGTTGTAGGGAGAAGTTTACACAAGAAGGTAGTTTAAGAGAAGTTAAAATAAGTTAACTGGGACATCTTGACTCCAGGCTCATGAAATAGAGTTGAGTAATTTCCCATTGGATTTTCCATCAAGAAACTCAGATTCTAATGAGAACTGAAATAGTTTCAATAAGAATATAAGAGAGAGGAACATGCACAACTCACACTATAGCAGTCTCTAGAATAGAGAGTCCAGAAAGGAATTTGTTGTATGTCATGGAACCTTTGTTTCAGATGAGACTGTTTTAATACTTATTTTATGTCCTCTGGGCAATTCAACCATAATTGTTGCATAATAACACACAGGGGCAGATTGAAATATTTTATGTATAATTTATAATAAATGTAATTTATTAGTACTTTACATTTACATTTATTAAGAAAGAGTTTACACGTTTTTATTAGCTACTGATGAAAGCCATAAAATTAAGGAATATAGTGAATAGATTATGTATCAATTATTTCTATGTGGCTATGACACTCATACTAAAGCAGCTTAAAGATAGAAGGAGTTATCTTGGCTTACAGGTAAATCTAGAGGATGAATCTCTAATGGCAGAGGTTGCAGATCAGCAGGGGGTCAGAGCTGAGGTCACAACTCTATCCACATACAGAAATCAGAGAGAACAAACCAAACAAGAGCTGATGCTATACATTCTCAATCCTTCTCCCAGTTACATGTTTTCTTCTGCATAGCTCTACTTCCTAAGACTTTCATAACCTGTCTACAGCACCACCAACTTAGGACTGAGTATTCAAATACATAAGCCTATGGAAAGACATTTTTCATTCAAACCATAACAGGTTCATATTAATTTATGAGATGTTTTGTTGTAAAAGCATATATGACCTACAATGTATTCTACTTTGTATTTTTATAGGAGATGAAAGCGATTTGGCGCTTTACAGCCTTTCCTCAGGTCAGTTGTCTTTTTTCCTAACTGATACACTATGAAGTTTATCCCATCAACTGGATCTTCATTATAGAGAATATGAATGTTTTATGAGTAAGAGATAGGATTCTACTTGTATAACTTTTGTGATCACAGAAAACTGATGATGGTGTCTTCCTATATACCAGGATTCATTAATCTCAGAATTTGAGAGATGTAAGGAACTATATAGCACAACTTCCAATCTGTTGCCAACATTCACCACATAAATGAAGATAACTCAGATGTGTTTTAAAACTCTCATGTCAAAGAAACATCAAATAATAAGGAACTATATTTCCCTGTGTCCTAACTGCAATGACTAAAGTTCACTATTCTGGGCTGGGAAGATGATGCTTTAGGTGAAGTCACTTGTTGCCAAGTCTGATGACCCAAGATTAATCCCCAATGTCTATACAATAGAGGGAGAAAACTAATACAGACAAGTTCTCTTCTTACCTTCTCATATTCATCCTGAAGCATGCTCACCCATATGCACAAATGAAAATAGACAGTTTAAAAATAATGGTATTTTATTTTTAAAGAACTGAATAATGGTGATTCATGTTATTTGAATATTGATGCATTATTGTACACCACTGAGACAACTGAGCTCTTTGTTCATGACTTAGTGGTTATACCTCACTTTCTTCTCTCCACCATCCCTCTGTTATTTATAATCATTAAAACTTTAGTTATCTGTGTCATTCTATTTCAATGATCACAGCATTCCCAACTCTGAACATTATCAAATGTCAGTTAGGATACTGCAGCATTACACAATACATTAAAAAGCAGCAATGAATGACATACATGTCTGAAAAGCCAAGTATCTCACTTTTTTATGTTTTTTTCTTTTTACCTTTGAAGCAAGGTGTTCAAATATTCACAGTATTTTATCAGAAAAGCTTAATTAATTTGTGGATTAGACAGTGATAAGTAAAATGATACTTTGTTAATTGCACATAAATTCTTTGTGTCAATTCTAGAAGTAGTGAGGTAGTAGCATTTATGAAAACATTTTAATAATAGTACTTAAAAACTAACTACTTACATATTGGGACTTAGTGAATATTAGTTATTTTTTCTTTTTATTTATTCTTTTCTCATAAAATAAATCCTTACATTAGTCTTCTCTCCTCTCCTACTCTCCCTAATTTCCCTTTACCTCTTCTTGCCCCCAGATCCACTGCTCCTCTATTGCCTTCAGAAAAGAGCAGGCCTTCCAGGGATACCAACTGAACAAAATATAACAAGATATAATAAGATTAGGTATAAACAATCATACTGTGGCTGGATGAGGCAAACAAGTAGAAGAAAAAGCATCGTAAGATCTGGGAAATGAGTCAGTGACACCCCCAGTCCTGCTATTAGGAGTCCTACAAAACGATTAAGTCAAACAGTACAGCACCCATGCAGAGGTCCTAGCTCATCTGAAGATTCTGTGACTGTTGCTTCAGTATGTGTGAGACCCTGCGAGCGATGCTTGGTGGACAGTGCACTCTTGGTGTTTTTAACTTTGCCACCTCTTACAAACATTCTTCCTCCTCTTCTTTGGGGTTCTTGAAACTCCACCTAATATAGGGCCGTGAGGCTCTTTATATTATTTTATTATTTGTTAAAGAAACTTCTTTGATTACAATTGGACTAGGTAGGCCCCATTTGTGAAAAGAGAAAATAGCACAATATCATTAGGAATCATTTTATTTCCCCTTTTATTCTGAGACATCCACTTTTCAATTCCTGGCCATTCAGACAGTGTTGGACATGGGCTCCCTTTTATGACTTGGGTCTTAGGTTAAACTAGTCATTGGTTAGACACTCCCACAAGCTCCAAGCCTCCATTGCCCTAGCACATCTTGCAGTTAGGACTAGTTTTAAGTCAAAGGTTTTATGGCTGGGTTGGTTTCATAGTCTCACCATTGGAAGCCTTGCCTTGTTATAGAAGATGGCCAGTTCAGGACTCCATATCCTCTATTACTAGGAGTCCTTAGTAGATTCACCCTCATAAGTTCCAGGAATTTTGCACTGGAGTTTTCTAACTGCCCCTAAATGCCCTGATTCTAGTTGTCTCTCCTTATACTCTCTTCCTTCATTCCTCACCCCACTACCTCCTTCCTGTTTTCATCTCCATTCATGTTGGTTTATTGCACAGTGACGTCATCTGATTCTGACATCTTAGCTGCTGACTGTTACTCCATGGCCACTGCAGCCTCACACTAGCCTCATTGCTGTGGCCTTGGTCAGAAAAGACTTTGTTCCTCTACTGTGTATTTTGCTGCTGTTTCGGGTGCCTCCTCTTTGAAAAGCTCATTTTGATTTTTATTAAATCTCTGTATTTTATTTTACTAATAAAGACTCAGGAACTAGATGCTGGAGTGAAAACCTGCAAGCTCAGTGTGGCAGAAAAAACAGCCAGTTGACTTGTCTCCTCCACTATCATCCCAGAAAGAGAGTGCTCTCCTAGCAGTCTGAAATAAAACTCCTCCAATTGATGTCCCTTTCTTCTAATTTCTCTCTCTCTCTCTCTCTCTCTCTCTCTCTCTCTCTCTCTCTCTCTCTGACATCCTGACTTCCTCTATGACCCTTACCTCCTTTATGGCTACCTCAAGTCAATTGGTTGCTCACCTCTTGACCTGTGTTTGATTTTATTTAAATAAAATAACAGTGTGATCAAATATTCAGAAACACACTTTCTCCCATTCCACCCACAAAATCTCTTGTATGTCCCCTCCCAGGAAGATCCATGTGTCCCTCTTCAGAGCCCTCTTTAATACCTAGCCTTTCTGGGTCTGTGGATTGTAGCACGTGCATTCTTTACCTAACAGCTAATATCTACTTATGAGTAAGTACATATCACATGTGTCTTTCTGGGTCTGGGTTATTTGCTCAGGAAGATTTTTTTCTAGTTCTACTCACTGGTCTGTGAATTACATGATTTCATTTTCTTCCCTAGCAAATGAATAATGTACCATTCTGTAAATGTACCACATTTTCTTTATTTGTTCTTTATTTGAGAGACTTTTAGATTTTTTTCCACTTTCTGGGTATTACAAATAAAGCTGCTATTAATATAGTTGAACAAATATCATCATGGTAGCATCATTTGGACTGGAAAGATGGACGGCTCAACCTTAAATTACACTTGCAACCCAAAACATGCGAAATTCAGTTGTTCTGTAGATAGTATCATGAATAGCTTTCTTTGTCGTGTTGAAATACCTATGAAAAGACAACCTCAGTTGGGAAAATGCCACCATCAGATCGGTATATGTGTGTGTTTGAGAGGAATTCTCCATTTCTAATTGAAAGAGGAGATTTCAGCCTACAAGTGACTATGTCAGAGAAACTGCTGGTGGCAAATTGACTTCAGCAGTTTGGCCCATTAGAATTAAAGATAGTGAAGGGTAGTAGATCTCAAATGGGCAAGGCCCCAAGGGCTTCTGCTTGAGAATGTCTATTGCTACTGTTGTGCCTTTACATAATTGCCCCTGACATTTTTCTCTGTTATCTGGCATGCTGTCAATGCAGAGTGATTATCTCATAGAAATATCCTTGATTTTTACCATAGATTATTATGAAGATGATTACCTCTTAAGCTGTACTGTTTAAAGTGTTGGCCCTGCCCCTGATGAAGCAGGGGGCTGTAGGAGATAGAAAATAAAAGCAAGGAAATGTCACACAGATAGGACTTATGAGTGTCCCTTGAGGAGCCATAGAGACTGTGGCTTAAGCTAATGATTAAGAAATAAAAAGTTCCAGGAGTTAACTCAATTATTTTTTGATATTGGGAAATATTTTCATGGATTTCAGTGTGTATCATAGCTAAAACAAAGCTTTAAGCAATTGGCTTCATGTAACTAGAAATCAAAGAATTACCTGATTAGTGAAAGTAATTGGACTAGACACTCAAATATGAAAAGTGAGACTAGTAGCTTGTTTTTCTGACAATTATAAAAGCCATTGTCTATGGAAATGGTCTTGGCTGAAAGGCTCCTGACATATGGAAGTATTGTTTCTCACCTGGAATATGTAAACGTTCTAATCACATAAGGGATATGAAAAAATATAAAGTTTTAAGTCATATTCATTATAATTTCAATTAAAAAATATACCCACATTGTAACATATATTGTGTGAAAGATACTGCCTGGATATATTAGCTACAAGGGAAAAATAAGAAGCAGAAGAAAAGCACCAGGAAAGATGTAGAAGGAGACAGCGAAGGAAGAGATCAATAAGCAGCAAAGAAGAAAATCATCAATAAAGAGAAAAAAGGAAAACATAGAGGTATAAGAATAGAACATAAAATGTTGTAGTATGTTTTTTTTGGCTTGTTTGGGTCTAGAGATTTATGACTTGGCACACGTGTGGCGCCGGTTTGGAACTTGGTTTGTGTGTCTGTGGCTTTTGTTTTTTAAAAGAAATGAATTATATGTTTATATATTTTATATTGTTTGGCCTATATTTTAAGTATATTATTAGTTAGTTTTTTTAAATTAACTTATTTTTATGAATTTATTTATTACGTGGCTTGTAGCCCGTGGCTTATCTGAATTTTTATATGTTTTTTTTTGGGGGGACAGATGGTGACTAGTAAATTCTACCCCTTCTTCCTACCTGGCTGTCTCTGATTCTCCACCCACTTTTATGGTGTCTTGCATGGGTCTAAACAGTTATTTATTTATATCGTACAGAGAACATTCCACCCACCACAATAAAAAGAATAGAGTAGAACAAGCAATAGAAAGAATGCAAAGAAGGGAAACCTTTATTCCTCAGAAAAGAAGTCTGTGTTTTTTCTCGCTGATTCTGCATTTTATGCCCTGTCTATCTGACCTTCAAAAGGGTTGATCCTCTGCACCAGGCTATTGGACAGATGAGACTGTGCTCTGTAAGAAAGGGAACTGAGCACTTCAAGGTGATCAAATCTGTAAGCAGCAATTTTCCATGTTCTCTGCCTCAGCTCCTGCCTCCAGCTTCCTGTATTCAGTTCCTCTCTTGGCTTCTATCCATGATTAATTGTAATCTGTAAGAAAATAGAGCCTTCTCTCTTCCAACTTGATTTTGGTCAGAAAAAGATAAATGTAATTATATAGGGAGAAATATGTAATTCACATGTTAACACACCTTATACATGCACATATGTATTTGGAAAGAGTGTGTGTCACTCTGATTGCTATGTGATGAAATAACTTGCAAAAGTTGAAAACAAAATGGAAATACACTCAGGAATTTTTGCTCTAAATCAATAACTGAATTATTTATTAGAGGAAAATTAAAATCATTTTTGAGGATGGTGGACATTTTTCCTACACAATGATTTAACCATTAAGAGTACCTCAACTACAAGCACTTTTTACCTGACAGTAACACTAATGACGTCTTTATGAAAAAGAAAGCCATTTCTTTTCCTGAGTCATCAGGTAATTAGATGTACCTAGCTTCTAACAAGTAGTTAATACTTTGTTTTAGAGAAGAAATGAAGATAATGGGGATAAGATCAAAGATATCAAACTCAAATGCAGAAATATATCATAGGCAATAGGAGAAATATTAATTAATGCTTCAATAGTTTATAAGATTATGGACAATCAAATATGCATGCAAAATCACAGGGTCCAATGACACAGAATTCCATAATAGGTCTGCCATTTCCCTGCAAAAAATGACCATCACAAAACTCTTTTACTACAAACACTGAGCTATAGTATGAATAGTTTGAAAAAATTACCTTGAAGAGTGGTGTGTTAACTCACAACTATTTACACAGTTTAGTTTTCCAACTAGAAGGCTACAATATCACTATTACACTCAAAGAACTTTGCAGAAAAGAGTCAAAAGATGGTAAAATGAGGTAGAGATGAAAAATAGCTCCAAAGAGCCTGGTTTTAAAATTTTTATAAAAAGGAAAGATAAGTTGACGGTTTGCCATTGTCTCAAGATTGGCTCCTTAGATATAATTTCCACAATTAGTGAGACTTGTGAAAGTTTAATACAATATTTAGGAGTTAATAAGCAAGTGGGGATAAGAGTTATTTTCATACTTTACTAAGATCTTCATGTTGTGGATTTAATCTTTTGGTTCACTATGACGATGTGTCTTTGCTAAGGCACATTCTGATTGGTTTAATAAAGAGCTGTACGACCAATTTCTAGGTAGAGAAATGTTAGGCAGGACTTCCAGTTAGAGAGAAAAGAAGAGAGGAATCTAGGTGCCAGAGAGACACCAGAGATATAGAAAAACACAGAATCATGATGGAGAACAGGTAAAGACAGGAGGCAGAACCTAGAGTGATATAAATGGGTTAATTTAAGGTATAAGAGCGAGCGAGACAAACTTAAGCTATAGGCTATGCAAATTAGCTTTGCCATTTGTTGTAAGCTGGTGGCCCAAAGGAAAATTCATCTTCAAGCACAAATTCTTGGCTATAGTCCACATTTTATAATGAAGATTCATTGAGAATTAGATGAATATCATTGCTGAAATTTACAAATAACTAATCAGGCCTGTGTGATGGCTCAGCAATTAAGGTGCTTGTCATCCACCTGATTATCTGCATCCCATTCCTGAGACCTACAGTATGGAAGGAGAGAATTGACTTCTATCAATTGTCATCTGACTTCTATATCCATGGCATGATACACACACACACACACACACACACACACACACACACAAATACAATATTAAAAAATGAAAAAGAATCAGTGAACAGAAAAGAATACACAAATAAGCACAAAATAGAGAGATTAAACACTGACTCCTTCTAACATTCACATTTATCTGGGCCACAGCATTGGACTAGTACATGCAGTAAAGAAATAAGGACAGCTGCAGGAGGTGCTGCAGTTGCTAAACATTTAACCTTAGGGTCCTCGGACATGGTGCAGTCTCCTTTGCACTGTTAGCACCATATTAACAAGGAGCAAATATTTACTAATTCTTACATAGACTTTAAATTAGCATATCGGCCTGGGGCTTGTGATTAATGAGAGTAGATCTGAAAAACCATGTCATGGATAATTAATATTGAAAAGTATGATCCACTGAATTAATAATGCATTCCAAACAACTAATACTCATTTATACCAGATGTAGCTTTCTGTATTAATGAAGCACTGCAATGTTTTAAGATTCTAAAACAGTTTGTTAATCATAAGTGTATATTAAAAAGCACCTGTTCAAATATAGTTAAAGAATATCTCTCAATCACTTTCCTGTTAGGTTAGACTTATTTTTAATGAAATGTTGTAAATTATGTAAAAGTAGAGTGATATGAACACACACTGATGCAAAGGCTTATTTTTATATTTAAGAACCTAGATTTATGTAATAAATCATTAAAATAATTAATAAGTTATTCATCAGTAGGCACAAATCTATAAAACATTAAGTAATTATTGACAATTGTCAGTTATCCCCAATCATGTATTTGATGTATTTATATCACTAAACTATATAGTGAGAAAAATTTCCTAAAACATGGATGTTTCAACTTCTTACATGTAACTTTTGACATTTTTAAAATTGATTTTTAAAACTTGTGTGTATCATAGGTCAAATGTATAATGGTCTTCCATTAAACCCTATAGTTCTGTCATACTTTCACCAACACTAATGGCAAGTGTATAGGCCTTGGGGCACTATTCTGCTATTTCACAGTAAGAAATGTATTTTTTCATTTAACTTTTCCTTGTGTATAAACCTATTTTCTCACAGTTACATCAGAAAAATGTCTTTGCAAGTAATCTGTTACATAAAGGCTATAACGTTCACTGTAAGAGCCAAAAAGTAAAGCCAACTAGAAAATATCCAAATCCAGTAATACTGAGGAATATGATAATCTGAAGAACAATATACAGAAATATGTACATACATATATATATTTATATATTAGTATGTGTTTGTCAATAAATGGTTCTGGCCTACAATACAAATTAACTATTTTATTTAGAGGTTGTTAGTATCTTTATTGTTTTTGTTATTCTCAAATTCTTTTAAAAATAATAGTTATATATAAATAGAAATGAATTTCTTGCAGTTCAGAGCCATAGAAACATTTGAATGATAATCTTCACTTAATATCTATTTTAAGTATTGTTCTGTATATAGTTATGTTTTTAATATGATCAGTAATATCTTTTACTAAAAAGTTAAACATCACTCTTCATATATATTTATTTTATATGCATTTAATTTGAGTTGATATATGCTTCTTGTTTAAAAGAAATAGATAATTGCACAGAAATATCTGAAAAATAGACTTCTTTACAATGAACTGATATTTCTTGTTTTTTAAAATTTCACGATGTACATTTAAATACTAAGGAACAGGTTGTTTTCTTCATAGAGTCATAATGTTTACCAAACCTTTGTTTTCAGTTGTTCAGTGCAGTAACATATGTATGCTGGCCTCTTTTAAGAGTACTAAGGTATATATTTGTGATGGTTTCTTTTAGGAATATTATGTGCATCTAATGCTACAATAGGTATTTTAAAATACTGCATTTTTTTAAGAATCTGAGAAATCATTTATCACCCCAAACTGAAGCACTCTTTATATTCACTGAAGGAAAAGTAGAAGAAAGGCGGTTGGAATGTGTGAAGAGTTCCTGGGACCTGAGAGACAGAGAAATGGCAGTTCCAGGGACTGAGAAAGAGATCCTGAGAGCTGTGGAGAGGAAGCTTCTTCTTTTCTTTTCCAATCTTAGGATGTTGGCTCTCACTTTCTGCCTCTTAGCAAAACAGCACATCCCAAGGCTGGTCCCAGGTGACCTAATGCTTTACTGGTCCACACTCTTCTTTAGGAATACTGATAGAAATTGCAAATGTATTTGTTATCTCCTTGGATCGTTGCTATGTCAGATAGAGACACATGTAACTACAACCGTGTATACAAATCTATCATGGATTTCTCATGACCCAGGATACCTAAGTGAGAAAGAGAAATCGGTAAAAAATTAAATAAAAGAAAGTAAAATATCCACAGTTATGGACTATATATGCAAACTGATATTTTAACATTCAGTTCAACATACATAGTCAACACTATTTCTTTGGAAATGTCCTAAAACGTTTAGAAATAAGTTCAGCAAGCCAAGCTAATGCCTGATGGGTGACTGAAAGAACATATTTTTAAATTGTGCTTTTTAAAAAAAGTTTCTCATATTTTTTTTTAAAAAACTGAAGTTACCAATATGAAAAAATAGATTTGGAAAAACTCAGACACAAAAAATAACATTTAGTTTTATTTTAAGTAGAAGTCATTGTGGCAAGGGTTGCTATGTCTCAAGTAACAAATCTGGACAAAGTCCTAGCATTTTGTGATTTATAATTTATCACTCTAGTTGCAACTCTAGTTGCAATACAGAGCTAACTTGGGGAACTACCAAAAATTGGCATTTGTCTCCATAATGTTTCAATGTGCTTGTTTTGCCTTTTACATTATCACTTATAAAATGATAAAGTTTGTACTATACTAATACTGTATAAACAGTAGTTCATTTTTCAAGTTATTCAATAATACTTAGCTCTTGTCTTTATATAATTTAATCTTTATTGTATATAACAATTCTCTGTTTATTTGTTGACAATTTCATACATATGCATATATATTAAATGCTGAATTTGGGGAATTTCCATTCACAATTACCTTTTTTTTTTTTTATAACTCTTCAGCACCCTCCCACTGAAACCTGTATTTTCTACAATCCCTCTTGTAGTTTAACTTCTTTCTTAATTGAATTTAATTTTGGTTTGTTGCAGGAGCCTGAATGGAAGACTATTTACTGGAGCATGAGAATATTGTCAGAATATATGCCACTGTAGGAAAACTCCACTTATCTACTAGCAACAATCCCTAGTGAGGTTAGGGCCTCATGAGTCCCTTCCCCATGCATGATGGAATGGTGACAGGTCCAACATTGCACAGATCTTGTGCAAGTATCTACTAAGAAGATGCTTTAGAGCTCTCTAAAGACCTACTAATGTGTAAGTCTCTTAAAATTATTTTTAGAAAAGTTTGAATCACTCTGCATGGCTAAATAATACTCCTTTGTTAAGTTCTTTATTTAACATTATATTGGCCTACATCTTATGTTTTTTCCCAGATGTAGGATTAAACTTTAAATTACATTAGACACCCTTAAGTGACTGAAGTGGAGGAAACACTAAGACATATTGGTTTAAATGATCTTCCAAGAGTTTCCTGATAATGAAAGACTTCAAGTCAAGCTTATAGCTTCCTTTGAAAACTAAAAATCATAGAAATCATGTCCATGCAGCATGAATAATTAAAAAATGTAGTTTTTAAAATAGTTTGAATTAATTTTTTAAGAAAAAATATGCCATACTTAGGTTTTAATGAAACTGAATTTTCTGCCTTTAGTATATGAGTTACCCATTTCTACCACAGCTGACAATCCTAAAGGGAATCACAACTTACTTTCAGCTGAAAAAGCGTGGCATATTGACATGTTACTGCTGCTCTTGGACCCTAACATCTCCATGAATCTCTCATCACTATCCAGCATCACTTCCCTTTCCTTAGACTACAAAGCAGAGATTTGGGGATATTAAGAACCTGGTGAAACACCACTGTGTTGACACATCCATTTTAGGCTTTATTAATAATGGGTTGAGCCCAGATTGTAAAGGCCTGGCTCTCTGCACTAAACTGGCTTCAGATCCCTATTACAAAGGGCTTCTTCCAAACCCGCATCTTAGTTGACTAGCATGTAGAACACTTCTGATACAAGGCTATGAAAGGTACTCTGATTACTGCCTATGATGCTTCTATTGAAAATGCATTCAATGACATTCCTTTATTCCTAAGTAAATCGCAAGCAAATACCTATAAATTATTAGCAATATACTGTGAGTTATTCGATGAAAAGAATCAGAATGAAGACCCCTGGCAAAGAGGAGAGACATTGTCAGGAAGAAAAGGCAACAGGTGTATCAGAGTAATAAGAGGAGGAACTATCATTTTACTGTAACCAAGTACAGCTCAGATGCTTGTATATGCCCGTTAATTGCTCATGGTGTTTAGGTGGACACAATCTAAATTTCACAGTTGACTTCAAATTGGGCATTCATTTTTTTGATTTTGACTTTTTTCCCAATGATTGGCACCCATTAAATGTTATCAGAAATCATGGTGTGAAAATTCTTGATGAATTTTGTAAAGAAAGTAGTGAGCAATGAAAGATTCACATTAGCATTATTGATCATATTTGAAAAAAAATTGCTCAGGAGGATATTCTCCAAATTCATCCATTTGCCTGCAAATTTTAGGATATCATTTTATCTTACTGCTGAGTAGTACTCCATTGTGTAGATGTACCACAGTTTGTTAATCCGTTCTTTAGTTGATGGGCATCTAGGTTGTTTCCAGATTCTTGCCACTATGAATAATGCTGCTATGAACATAGTTGAGCTAATGCTTTTGGGGTGCAAATTCAGAAAGTGAAGCAGAGGATGAACTCAGTCATTAGTGGACTTTTTTTTTTAAAAAAAGATGTATACAAGAACTCAAGGTTAGAACATAGCTAAATGACACAGTGCCTCACTTCTGCATTGATGGCCTCTGGCAGGGGTGTGAATGAAGAAAGACTTGTTTTCTTTAAGGGTCTGGCCACAGGGAATTTAATTATGCTCCAGTAAGTAAATGAGCAGCATGAATGGGCACTTTTGTAAATGGGGAGATCATAAATGTGGGTATGAATCTGAGAGGATGGATAACTGAGTTTGATAGGGTGCATGATGTAAAATCACCAAATGATAAATAAATAAATCAATAAATAATTTTCAGTATTGTACATTAGAAGTTGAAGGTACAAGAAAACTCTTAATTCTAGCACCATTCATTTTGCTTGCAAGTGTCTATATTAATAAAGTTATGTAAATGATTAAAAATATTGCAATGCTACAGGATAATGTAATATAGATTTACTATTATACAATGATAACTTATAGGGAAAAATAAAAAATATACTGCCTTGTGCTTTTCAAAATAGAGGGACAGTTTAAGAAAAGATTGATGCTAACTTCTCCAAACTGGCTACTACTAACTGGATATGTATGTCAGAGAACCACATATTTTTTCCTTAGAAATGTGTGCAAATTTTATATATGAACTAAAAAAATAAGTAGGCAATATATAAGAATTGATATCTAAGCTGGAAAGTGCACATTTCTTGATAATTATGTCAACCATCTGAAAATATTTAAGAAAGTATAAAATTTACTGTTAGACTTCATTCACCAAATTAACTGTCCTTCTCTGACCCCAAGGTTCCCCAGGGAGATGTTCTCTAAGGAAAACACTTCACCATACTGCCTTTGGCCACACACACACACACACACACACACACACACAAACCATTTACCTAGCTTTCAAGTCTGCAAGTGTTCTGACTCCTATACTGTTTAAAATGCACCACTTCATGTAAAAGGGCTGTAATGACATAACAAAGAGTTGTTAAGAGCCACAGGAGAAGAATCTCCTGTCTGTTTAATTAGCTGCTCGTAGTATGTAGGATTTTAGAGAGAGAATACTGAAGGCCAAGACAGAGCTAGTAACTTCAAATTTCAGAATGTTGGGAATGCCCGTCAACTAGAATGCATAAGAAAAGCCATGGAGTGGTGACCCGTGGTTTAGAAATACATCATGGTTAAGAAGCGCTCCATTCTGAATATTGTTTGGGGAAGGCATCTAAATCACAAAGGGGTGCTCTCTAATAATTGTAAAGACTTATCTGGCTTCTAAAATCGATTTCAGACATCTGTTTGGCAGCAGAACCATCTGATATGATGATCCCTTGATAAAGAAGATAAAACCAGCAACACCTCTTCTAAGTGAATGGACACAACATAGCACACTCGCCACCTAGTGGGTATTTACTGCAATGTCCCCCTTTTATGATTCTGTTCAAGAATTTATTTAATATATTCAATCGCACAATAGTGTGTGTGTGTGTTTGTGTGTGTAAGTTTATGCAGAGCATGCATTTTGTTTTCTGAACATGAGAAAGTCCAATTAGAACTACATTATAGCCATGGACCCATGGAACTACATTACTTATAGGTTCCTGTATGAGGTGAGGCTGGTGGTCATACTATCCCCACAATTTTGATAGATAATTTACTCTGCTAGGAAATGAGAAAAACTCTTTTTAAAATTCTTACTTCTTTTTTTAGGATTAAAATATAATTACATCATATATCCTTCTTCTTACTCCCACTAAACCCTCTCAAATATTCATATACACCTGCTTCCTCTCTTTAAAATTTATGGCCTCCATTGTATTAATTGTTTTATTACATGCACATTTTATTAAGAACTTTTCTTAATTTGCCTCCTACTCTGATGCTGGTGCTCTTTGGATATTTTTTTGAATTTGAAGAATCTCCGAAGTTGGACATTTATGCATAATGTGGGCCAAGAAGCAGCTGCTTAAAGATTCTGGGGGAGGGGTTTTTGACATTTATAACATTTCTAAAAAGGCTCTAATTGGATGATTCATGTTACTATAAGCCTATGATGGAAGCTTCTCCACACAGAACCATTCTCTTCAGTGTCACTGAAGGAAAGAGGCAGAAGGGTCACAGGAAATGACTGCAAATGTTTACCGTGCCCATTACCACAGGTTTTGGATTTCTTGGTACTTCTCTCTATATGGTTTTATATCCAATGACTTACTAATCTCTCTTGACTTTAAACTTTTTATCACAACTCCAGCTCTGCTCAGGAAACATCCCCACAGTGGATTCCCTCAGTTAGTTCCTTCAACTGTGGTTCACCCAGTGCAGCTCTGTGTATCACTGTCCTACACTCTCCATAATGTTATTTCTATCTCCTGCACTTGACTCTGAACCTAATGGTAACTTCTATTGCTGTCTGACCCATTGTTCCAGGGCCTCTTTATTGTTCCGTTTTCTATCTTCTTTGCTACTTTATCCTGGAAGCTACAACCAATGCTTCCCACCCCTAGGTTACCCTTCATCAGTATGTTATCTTACAACCACTATCATAGGAACTAAACTAGAACAGAAACCAGGTGTAATGGTGGAGTATTTGAAGTTTTAAATTTTTATAGTCAACTCTGTACTTTATACTAAAGGAGTTATAGGAATTAAGCCATACAACTGGTGCTCTCTCTCTCTCTCTCTCTCTCTCTCTCTCTCTCTCTCTCTCTCTCTCTCTCTCTCTCCTTTCCTTGCTCTCTCTCAGAATAGCATTGAAAACAATACCGACCAATCACATTCTTGATGCAGCAGTACTATACTGACAGAAATTTGAGTTTGCATTGGATGCAAGAGCAATTGATCCAAGTATTATTTGTTCCAAAATCAATGAGTTAGCTGTTAATTTCAGCCATAAATAAAATAAAATTATACAAATTTTCAATTAAGTAATTATCAGAGGATATAGATAGTGAAAACTCATTAATTTCTAATTTTATTGTTCTCTTTTGTATTTGCTATTGAAGTCATCCATATGTCCATTTCAATGTAGAAACAATGTAAAATAGCAACCACCTACACACATCAACAAGCCATCCCTCAGCAATGGATGATGACTGATATGAGTCTTGTTAGGACTCTTGTTATGTATATATGTATACACACACATACACACACACACACACACACACACACACACACACACACACATATGGTGGAATTAGACTTTGGTGACAATAGAAAGCTTTTTGTCACAGGGAGTTAGGGACTACATTTCCATGAGTCTATCAATGGGAGAACTGTAACATGGTGACAATATTCAGATGACTAGCCCACCTCTATGATATTGGCCAATTTCTTAAGCTTTAAAAGTGTGATTATATTAATCTCTTAAACTGAGTACAGAAAATTGATTTTTAATAAAAATGTGGAGTTTTAAAATCTAATCTAATTTTATTGCCTAGTGTTCCTTAAGGCAAAAAATAAATTGGCCTGATTTTAGCATTGGAAACTATAAATATGTACTGCTTTTTTATTTTAAGATAACATGAAGTATATCAATAATGTCTCAAAATCATTGAATAGAATCACTTTTAAGGGATGTTCATTCCAATTAGCTTATTGGGCAAATATATATTTCATAAAAATGGAACAATTGAACATGATCTTTTGTTTCTTTAAGCCTGCAATATTGCTATTGTAGATTTCAAAAAACTGACATACAAACTGCATATCTAAAAATGATACTTTTCTTTTGAGTGAGATTTGTTAAACATTAAACCAGACAATATTCAAACTGATCAGTGAGATTCATTTATCCTATTTGATTCTATCTTCCTCATATAAAACACAGCAAAACTTTGCTTTGGAATAGAGAGATTTATATTTCAAAGCCTATCACATTTTAATTGCAACATGAAAGAAATATTTAGAGAATCACTTTTATCATGCAAAACTGTTCTTTTGAAGTAAATAATAACACTATTCTGCCACAGGAAACAGAAGAACTAAAAAACTGACACCAAATCTTAGGTTTTTTCTCCAAACTCAGTCACTTATTGAATCTTTGAAGTTAAAAATGAAATAAAATAAAAAGAAAGAAAACAAGCAACTGAACAACAAAAATATGTAAATTCAGTAGGATGAGTTGTCTCAAATTATATATCTTCTATAGAGTGAACCTCACTTGTCTTCCTAACTTGTTAATAATAAGATCTATTAAGTATCATAGAAACACATGGCAAATGTTCATGACTGTGATGTATCTTTTTAGATAATACATTCAACTTCTGAAAGAACACAGTGATTGCTTTGGAAACATGGGGTTAACCAAACATATGCTATGTTAGGACATTATTTGTTCTCTGTAACCCTCAGACTCTTAGAAAGTTTGATGCTTCAGCAGACTCCAAGCATTTCTCCTATTAAGATTCAGCTCACAGGGTGAAGTGAAAAAATATTGAGGGGTCTAAGAATTGGAAATTATTTTAACACTCGTTTTAAAATGCAAACATACAGCCGCTCTGCTCCCTTACACTCTATTCTTCTCTGCTTGGGAGCATGTTCAGTGAGCCAGTCTACTGGACGTAACAGTGTGTTACTGTGCACTGAATGGCACAGGGCATCCCACAGAGCAACATCAATGGCATATCTCCTCCTGAAATAATTAATAATTTCTATCCAAAAGAGAACTATGACACAGATTTTTCTAGATAAAATTTTATTTTAATGGGCCTTTTAAAATTTTGTCTTATCATTAGTATATATTGATGGAACTTATTATATTATATTATAATTATATAATTCATAATTATATTAATTCATTCTTGCACTATACAGTGTAAAAGAAGCTCCTCCCTTGCACCTTTAATAACCAAAATCGTACATGTAAGTTGACTTCTTAAATTGTTTATCTTCCTTATATGAGAGAATATTCAGTTTTTGCCTTTCTTGGCAAGCTTTTTCTTCTAACAAAATAGTATTTCACATAGACACTATATATTTATCCATTTATCTGTTGATGGGCATGTGCATTTATTCTGTATCTGATTTGTTATGAAAAGTTTACAATAAATATAATTTTGTAAGTAAATGGTTTGTATACTGATTAATTTGCCTTGAATACTGTACTGAATGATAGTACTGTAGAATTCTTTTTTATGTATGTATGTATGTATTTATTTATAGAAAATAAAGTCCTTTTTCTCCTTTTATTATTATTATAATTATTATTATTATTATCATTATTATTATTATTATTAACAAAGAAGTCACACTTTCTAACCTTGTATGTGCTTAGTCAAAGTCCCTACCTCCTCCCACCACATCAGGTCATTCTTTCTTCTCCAAAAATCCCCATCCCATCCCTGGGCAGGCTACAGGCAGTCCGATGGTCCCACTGCCCCAATATTGCTTAGTTCAGTCTCCACTCCTGACAGATGCAGTTTTCTACCCCCTACCTCAAGAGTGAGTCGGGTGTTCCTCTAGGGGGAGTAGGATCCACGTTGTCAGACCAGGGTGTTTCTGATCCCAAGCTGTTCAGTGGTTGTGGCTTGCAGCTTGAGCATGCTTTGCTTTTTTCTTGTTTGTTTGTTCAGAGACCACTAACGAGTGAGTACATCCCCTGCTTATCTCTCTGAGTGATACCCCACTCAGTAGGATATTCTCCAAATCCATCCATTTGCCTGCAAATTTTAGGATATCATTTTTTTTACTGCTGAGTAGTACTCCATTGTGTATATGTACCACAGTTTGATAATCCATTTTCAGTTGAGGGACATCTAGGTTGTTTCCAGGTTCTTGCTATTACAAATAATGCTGCTTTGAATATAGTTGAGCTAATACCTTTGGAGTGTGAATGTGCCTCTTTAGGGTATACACCCAGAAGTGGTATTGCTGGGTCCTTGGGGAGATTGATTCTCAGTTTTCTGAGAAACCGCCATACTGCATTCCAAAGTGGCTGAACAAGTTTACACTCCCACCAACAATGGAGGAGTGTTCCCCTTGCTCCACATCCTCTCCAGCATAGGCTGTCCTCTGTGTCTTTTATCTTAACCAATCTAACAGGTGTCAGATGGTATCTCAAAGTTGTTTTGATTTGCATTTCTCTGATGGCTAAAGATGAAGAGCACTTTTTCAGGTGCTTTCAGCCATTCGTAATTCTTCTGCTGAGAATTCCCTTTTTAGATCTGAACCCCATTTTTTGATAGGGTTATTCAAGGTTTTGGCCTCTAGATTCTTGAGTTATTTATATATCTTTGAGATCAGTCCTCTATCACTTGTAGGGTTGGTGAAAATCTTTTCTCATTCTGTAGGCTGTCATTTTATCTTATTGTTTGTGTCCTTGGCTTTACAGAAGCTTCTCAGTTTCAGGAGGTCCCACTTATTGATTGTTGTTCTTAGTGTCTGTGCCACTGGTGTTATATTTAGGAAGTGGTCGCCTGTGCCAATTTGTAGAAGTGTATTTCCCACTTTCCTTTCTATCAAGTTCAAAGTGGATGGGTTGAAGTTGAGGTCTTTGATCCACTTGGATTTGAGTTTTGTGCAGGGTGACAGGCTTGGATCTATTTGCATATTTCTACACACTTCCATCCAGCTATGCTAACACCATTTGTTAAAGATACTATCTTTTTTCCATTTGTATCCCTTTGCTCTCCCTCTCTTCCCCCTTTCAATACCTCCTTGTCTGACTACAGCTTCCCTCTTCCTATCCCCCCATTCGCTCCCCCAAAAGGGCAAGAAGTCCCAAGGTGGATCAACTCAGCATCCACTTCAGGCAATTCCAATTTCCAGATAGGGTTAGGTGTTCCTTCCAATCTCAAGCTTTTCAGACATTGCATTTTGTAGCTTGAGTGGTAGAACTCTTTCTAGTATTCTTTAAAAAGTTTCACCTAGCTTCCCATAAGAACTATACTTAATTTATGGTGTTTTGACCTGGGTATTCATATTTTCTATCTTCCATGTTCTCAAGGTGTTTATTATTCATTTATTAACAGTAGCTGTACCTGAAATAAGATATTCTCATTGTGATTTTCAAATTTATTTTCCTGATGGCTAATTAAGATGAATTTTGATATATTTATTGAGCATTTGTGTTTTTCCTTTTGAGAGGCATTTATTCAGCTAATTTACTTGTGGCTGGAGATGTGGCTCAGCAATAAAGGATACTTCCTGTCCTTACAAAAAACCTGGGTTCAAAACTCCATATGCAGATGAGCATTCACAACATTTAATAACACCAGTTCTGGGGATCTGCTGGCCTCCTCTTGCTTCTATGGACATCAGGAACACACAGTGCATATACATTCATGCAAGCAAAATAGTCACATACACAAAAGTTTTATTTTTAAAATTGTATGTGTTATTTATTTTTAATTATATCACTTGTATGTTTTGTTATGATTGCCATTGCTTTTAAGTTGTTCTACATACTTCTGGATATCAAACTCTTATCAGATATCTGGATCACAACTGTTTATGCTGTTGGATTTCTTTTCACTCCAATAATGATCTTTACAGATGTGTTTGAGTTTGACTTGTGATCTCATTTGTCACATTTTGCTGTAGATTTTGATGATCTGGATTCATAAACAAAAAATTAAAAGTATAATAATTGACTTCACTATTGTTTTCAAGAGTTACCCCAGATTTTCTTGTAGATCTTTTTATATTTGTGGCCTTACATTTATTTCTCTCATTTTAATTTTTTGCATGAGGATGGCCAATCTTGCTGTCAAAATTAATTGCATTATCGGTGCTTTTTCAATGTAAGTTTCTGGCACTATTGAGGAGTATCATTTGTGTTTAGTCATTTGAATATTCTTCTAAGATCTGTATTATCTCCAGTCTTCTGTGTATCAGTTTTATGATAATATCATGCTATTTTGGTTACCTCTATGATTCTAAGTTATGTATGGCTCTAGGCCTATACATTAGTAACTGCTTTGCCTCAAATTTTGCTCTTTTCTTTTTAATCCAAACTGCTTTCAACATATGATATCTTTAGAGCTTCTCTATTAATTAAAGATTTTATAATTTAGATTTATTTTAATACTTTGTTACTATTAAATGTTAATTTGTTAAAGTTACTTGAGTAAGTACAGAGCTGTTACTACAGGGATACATACTTTCCTGTTATATAGACTCATGGCTGCTAAGCCCTGATTTCTGTGAAACCTGTTATTTCAAAGAGAAATGAGCTATACAATGAACATAATAAATTCTAGAAATTCTAAGTCCTGGGGTGCCTTTGAGTTGCAATGGTTATCTCTTGGGCTTTTGTACCTCCCCAGTGAGGTCTAAGGGGCAGGTGTTCCATTAGTTCTGGGCCTTCTCCCAGAGACGTGTTCCACTGTCATGACACAGAGTGAGCTGAAGGACTCAGGAACATTACTCAGTGTTCCAATCATTAGGAAAAATGCAAGCAGATGGAGCAGGGAAATAATATCTTCTGCTAATTATCCAAATGGATGAGCTGACAGAACTTTACATTCTCCCCAGAGAGCCAAAGGGTCACATATATCTGGCCAATGCTGGCTAAACTGGCTGCTTACAAAGAGCTCAGAATCTAAATCCACCCTTTTCTTGGACGCATCTGAGACTTCTATGGAGAACTCTCATAGTTTCCCTTCTCTTTTCTTTACCTCTTTTACATTTCACTGATGTGTTTCTTCAATGACAAATTTTGCATTAAATGCTACAAAAACAACATTCTGAAATGCAAATCTAGTTTCCTAAACATGGATGCCTAGAAGAATATTTAAGTGTCTCTGTCTTTTCAAAACAGATTATGATTTTTTGTGCATTATTTTTCTTGTAAATAATGCATGGAAACATTGTTGATGACTTTCCCAGACCATCAACTGCCCACTTTTCTCCTTGTTCTCTATCTCTCTGAACCATTTTCTTTTTCATCTTTAGATCTGGTTTTTAGAGATTCAGCAAAGCACTGATGGCGCCTTGCTTACAAGTGTAATTTGTGAGGCTGCCCACTAGTGCCACTGGATTCAGCAGCTTTCATTTGCCTTCCTAACCCTCCACAGATGTCTCCCCAGCCTGTGATCATGCTTATGGAAGATAGGCAGAATGTGAAGGATAAATGCATCACCCTAACAGATCAAAGCACAGGACCTGTTGAAGGCAGATCAGGAATGTCAAAGTCACATGTAAAGCAAGTACATTATCTACTGCAACACATTCCAGCTTGACTCCTTATATTGCAAATTTTTCACATTTTCAGATGACATCTCAGCTCTCTATCTATGTTTTCCACACTTCATTGAGCCTCTCAAAGGCCCTAGTATTACCTCTCCCTCACACCATTACCTCTAGGCAAATGAGGTGCATCTGAGGTTCATGTGCCTTATCGTCTAAGAAACCTTCCCTTCTTCTGCCTGCCATAGGACCCCTTACCTTTTTAAACTCCCATGCAGCTCCCTCTACGAAGAGAACTAATGTGATCAATAATATTAGATGAACTGAGACACTTAATCTCAGATGGCATTCCAGCCCTTCATCAATAACCCACAGCTGTCAAAATCAAATGTACTAACAACTGTCAAAGAAGCAAAGATAATAAACATGAATTGTTTGAAAATCTGCTTCTATCATTAGATGACTACTTTTAGGTAACAAAATTGGTCTAAGTGTAGAAAGAGGCTTAATTTACTTCATTTTGCATTGTAAAATTATTTTCTGATGACTTATGTTATTTAAAAAAATAATCAAAATAACTATCAGGCATTGAGGAAAACTACAACAAACAAATAAACAAAAAACAAGAAAAAAATAATGTTAGCATAAAAATGACTAGGAAATTCAATCCATGGAATAGATTTTGCTATATCATTTTGAATGTGAACATAGATAATAGATTTCATATATTCTGCTATATTGCATTTTTTTCTATAAGCAATACACACACACAAAATCTTAAACAGAAAAAAAAAATGTTTGTTGTAGTATAGGTCATTGTGCCTATTATGCTGCCAAAGAATAAAGTAGATAATCTTACCTAGAATGTTATAGTACTGTAAGAATTCTAAAGTATTACTATTATTCAAATTCTGTCAAAAATACTACAATATGTAACAAGTAGGTAAGAATTTGTATTATGTTGTCAGATTTAGGCAGAAAACACAAAGTTTACCCAAAAGATATAGATGAGCGGGGGTTTTTGGAGAAGGTATAAACAAAATGTGGACAGAAATGAGAGACTACTGACTTGTATACAACAACGTTTCTGCCTCTAAAGCTGAGGTAAGATTAGTGACTAGTGAAACCAAAGTGTGATGAAAACAGAGAAGAGCAAAAGCCATAGGCAACAGTCACTGTGCCTAAGATGAAGGATCACAATAACAGTCTCAGCTCTGATTTCTCCCTTCGGTGCCATGCCTTCATCAGAATAATCAGTGCAGGGATGCTGTTGGTAAAACTAACGAGGATCCTGTACCTGCACACTGAGGGAGGTCTACGGTCTACAACAAAGAATGATGGATACAGTCTAGGTAACAGTCATGAAAAACAGTGAATCTCATTAAACTATTCTTTCAAAAAGAAACTCAGATTAGGACAAAATTATAGGAGAGAGAGAGAGAGAGAGAGAGAGAGAGAGAGAGAGAGAGAGAGAGAGAGAGAGAGAGAATGATCAGTATTATGTAGAAAAGTAAAAGTAGTATATACAGTCAGCAATACCAGTAATGAAAAATCAGAAATTACCAAGAAAGCTTTGATCAGAGAAGTTTCTATTCACAGCAAGTACCCGTCATTATGTAGGCTCTTAAATGGTTGATATTATGTGAATAAATGATTGATGGTTTTGTGCTCAGCACTAAGTGAGACATCTATATTATCTTTTTCAAGGCTCAGGAAATACAATCAGAAGGGGATCAGAAAATTGTAAAAGTTACAGTATGGAGATAGAGATGAGTGTTATAAAATACTGCTGTCTGTAGAGGACATAGTTGTATCTAGGTTCTCATAATATCATTGACTATCCATAAAGGATCTGCAAAAACTAGGCCCATCAATATTCCATCCTGGGTGGAAAAGAGGCTCATGAGGTCTTACTCCTACACTATTCTTAATATGTCAAATTTACTTAATTATACTTAAAAGTTATAGGGGAATGGTTAATTATATACCATGATAGTGTAACCACTTGTACATTGTTCCTTCTCAAGAAAGCAATCCCCTCTTCATGCTCATACTGAAAACACTAATTAAATGCAAAAAACAAACACACATATACATGTCAAGGCGTGAAAATAGAAGGGGATGCAATCATATGTGCACTTGAGTAAGTGTTGGCTAAAAGAGCACCTAGGATCCCTTCATGATGGAGTTGTTTCTACCCAGCTTGGGTTCTGGGAACCATGCTTGAGTCCACAGTAAGAACCAAGTGTTGTTAACTATTGAGTCATATCTCCAGCCTTCTATTTGTATAAATTTTAGTCATAAAGTGTATGTAAATCTTTTCAATCTTATAACTGTCACTAATGTAAGAAGCCACTAAATCTTTAAGTGGCCTCTTACATTAGTGACACTCAGCATGTTTACAATGAAATAAGTCTTCATGCATGCACTTAGAATATCTCATTCTCAGGCTCCAGAGCTCAAGTAGAAACAGACATTTATTATCCTAAAATAAATTTTCTGCTGTAAATTTTGATCTGAACTTTATCATCAGAAATTTTGGAAATTTTTCTTTGATGAACATGAAACAGTAGATTTAATATAATATTTAATTATCTCTTGGTGAATAAAGCTTGTGTTCTTTTCACAAGTATGTGATGACTTGGTTTTTTAAATGATAAATAAATATGAATTATATTTTTGAAAGGCCAGCTACTACTACTGTTCTAATACTGTAAAACATGAAAAAAGTATGACAGACAAATGGCAAATGCTAAATGTTCTGAAGAGCACAAGAATATACAGTCATCAAATTCCAAAGAAATCATGTGAGAAATAAAAATGATATCTGAGTATAAATATTTAATCAAACACTAATATTCAGAAGCCAATGAAAGACAGCTTGATCTATGAACACTGAAGTCTTCAAAATGTTTTGGAAACAGTAACAAAACACAATCTTGAAACTAATAAAATTATTACTATCTATTTTATGAATATTTTAGTGAAAAAAATTTATTTTAATATTATTTGCTTTTCTCTTTCAAAACTTTCTCCTCCCTAACAGTTTTATGAAAAAACAAAAACAAAAATGAATGGCTGTTATATAGAGAGAATAACTTCTTTTCATAAGTAGCCACTGACTGGTCTTATACACTGATCCTAAATCATTCTTTTAAATGATTATGCATTTTTCATCACTTTCCAAGATTAAAACAGTCTGTGCACTTTTAGACATAGGAGCTGTGAGTGGAGTTATAATGGTAATGCAAAATCCACTGGGGAATGCCTTGGGAAGGGAACACATTTTCATGTATAAAAAGAATGTGCAGCCAGACTCTGTAAATAAGAAAAGCCTGATTGTTTCTTTGGGGGATTATGCTGGTTCAAAAAAAAAAAAGTCATTGGAACACATCTTTGCATGGGAAAAAGAGTACTATCAAACTGAAAGTTTGCTGTGAACAAGATTTAAAAAAAAATCAAAAATCTGGTTTTCTACCCATAAACCCATAGTTGTTCTCTTCTTTTCATGTATTTCCTCAGGTTACATGTCTTTTATTCCTGCCTCCTCTTTTTCTTTCTCTTTTATTTTTCCTGTTATCCTTTCTCCCTGCCTCTTCTCCTCTGTTTCACAAACTGTCATCTAACAGCAATTTTACTCTCTATTTCTTTCTCTTTATTAAGGCAGAAATTTCAGTTGACATTTTTATGACCAACCATTAATTATAAACAATTAAGTCAATCTTGACTTGAATAGATATGACCTTCTTATTATTCATACCTAATAACGGATGATCAATTCAATGTAAGTGAGAACTTAAAGATCCTTCATAAAATGAGTCCTGGAGCTAGCCAGATGCTGTCTCCTTGCTGATTTTTTGATACAACCTCTTATCTTTTCTGTAGAGACTATAAAAGAAAGCATAGAAGAGTATTTGAAGCCCCAGATACCAGGGCTACATGATCTAGGTTTATGCCTAGCTTCTAATTTAGTAGCTGCCCTAGTTATATTAACCGCTCATCTTGACATTGTCTAGACTTACCTGAGAAGGAAATCTCAACTGAGCAATTGGCCATTTCATATTGGCCTGTAGGCATATTTTTGAGGGATTGTTAATTATTGTAGGCATACTTGAAAACTGTGGGCAGGAACGCCTCCATAGTTTGTCCTGGGCTTTATTTAAAAAAAAAAAAAAATCTCTGCATGAGCTTGAACCTGAGTGATGTAGCATGAAATATTCTCCATGTTTTCTGTCCCAAGCTCCTGCCTCAAGTTTCTGCCCTGATTTTTCTGAGATGGGTTGTGACCTGGAAGTGAAAGCCAAATAAACCTCTTTTTACTATAAGTGGCCTTTTTGTCACAATATTTTATCACAACAACAGAAAGGAAACCAGAACATAGAGTTACACTGACTTTCAGCAAGTTAACCAGGCACCTTCACAGCCCCCACTCCTTCTTTTGTTTATAATGAAATAAAGCAGGTACTATGAAGAATACAATGAGCTAATGTAATTAAGACTCTGAGTGTCTTCTACAAGTGCTGAAGATGCCTGCTGAATAATAAATTAGACTCCTTCACATCCTGGAACTTTGCCAGGTAGAAGAATAGTTCTGAGTAGTCAAGCTAGAAAGCACTAATTATTATGAATTTCAAATCCAAGAATGAGACAATAACAAAAGGACTAATTCACTGGGATTCTGATCCTCATTTTCTTCACTGGCTCTTGAAGAAGTTACTGCCCTAAGCAGAAGCATTTTCCCTCCTAGTCATTTGATGCATGTGTTCTTCATTTCCAGTCATTCTAAAATATTCAAATAGTTCAACAGATAAATGGTTTGGGAGATGTATAAAGAAAAGAAGATTGAATAAAACACAGCCCCTGGTGTCAGGATGGTGAGCAGACCAGCGCAGATGTGTAATATCATCATATGTTTCTGTTCTTTACCTTCTTAGCTAAATATGCTCTCTCAGTTCCTCTGCCTCTTCTCAAAATTTCTAAGAACTGATGTGGTATTTTTACTCTAACAATAATTAAAATATAATTAAACAGTGTGTTATAATTAAATGACATGCATTTCTCTATTTTACTACTTGATTTAGAGAGTCAAGTATTGGCTGAGTCTAATACCTTCTAGTCGTGTTGGAGCAGTGGTCCTAGTAAAGTAAAACATGTTTTTTCTCAAATTCTATGACCATCAGTAGTACTGTCTTCTCAACTGATGAGTAATACTGAACAGAGTTATGTAGTTGCAAAAAATGATACTAGAATTTTTATTTTCAATAACTATTTATTGCCATAAATATTTTTTGGTGAAGTAAGTGTATCTTAATAGCATTCAGAAAATGTTTAAATTCATTCTAAAACTAATTAGAACTTTAAAATTAGCAAGTATCAACCATACTATGAGCAATACAAAATGCTACGATGTTCATACTCCATAAGTAAACATATGCTTTACTATCTTGTGATCACAGATAATCATTTCTATATTCCTGTAGGTATCTACTATATTTAGAAATATTTTCCCAAAGTATAATACACGTATGTGAACTGAAAACAAATCTAATGTTATAGCTTGATGAAGTCTCACAATTTGACAGACTTTGAAAGACATTGTTAAGAAATCTTGGGAGAAAATTGTTGGTAGCTGAATTTTGAAGATTGCTAAAGGTTTAAGATTCCTGGTCTTGCTTTTGAGGTGTTTTCTGTGGAGTAAAGACATCCTGTCTGTAACTGGAGTTCTCTTATGCACTCTGGAGACTGCACATGAGTTAACCTCATTTCCATATTTCTATACTAGCAATCTGGTGCAATCTATAATACAGAGTAGCTTCATTGAACACTTAACCAAATATGACCTATTGCAGCAAAAGTAATGGAGGCCCTGACCACGGATGTTATGCCTGACTACCCAACTAAGTGACATGGCTTCACTCATGTTGCGTTCGATTCTCATTCTTATACATCAAGGGAAACACAAAGCTGGAAAAGAAACTGACTTTAAGACTCAGGATTGAATTCAGTTAATGTTTGCCTTAAATTCTGTGTCTCTGTGGAACCTATTTCCCCCTGCTCTTAAGATTCCAAGTCTCCAGTAACAGAGTACCAGAGGTTGGGTAGTTTAATAGACACTGGAAGTACTTTTTTTAAAAAACTAAAACCAAAGGTTAGAAGTCAAAGAACAAACTTAGGAGGATTTTCTGTTTGCCTCCCTCATTTGTTTTCCTTGTCGCCTTGGGAGTTCTTTCTTCTTCACACCATGTTACCTCTGAATATTAGACATATTGGAGTAGAACCCAACTTAACCCATTTCAAGGCAGCTATTTCTTCAAAGTTTCTGTCTCCAAATGCCTTCTTATATGTTACTAAAAATTAGGCTTTTAATAACAATATACAGGCTGTTTGGGAAAATAGTTCAGTAGATAAAGCAATTCCCAATCATTTAAGAGGAATTGATCTCTCCAGGGCTTTAATCATAAAGGAGTGTTGGATTTTGCCAAAGGCTTTTTCTGCAACTAAGGATATGATCATGTGGTTTAGTTCCTTTAGTTTGTTTATATGATGGATAACATTTACAGTTTTTCGTATGTTAAACCAGCCCTGCATTTCTGGGATGAAGCCTACTTGGTCATGGTGGATGATATCTTTTATGCATTGTTGTATACGGTTTGCCAAAAGTTTGTTGAGAATTTTCACATCAATATTCATGAGGGAAACTGGTCTGTAATTCTCCTTCTTTGTTGTGTCTTTGAGTGGCTTGGGTATTAGGGTGATTGTGGCCTCATAAAAGGAATTTGGCAATATTCCTTCAGTTTCTACTGTGTGAAATAGTTTGAGGAGTAACGGTAGTAATTCTTCTTTGAATGTCTGGTAGAATTCGGCACTGAAGCCATCTGGACCAGGGCTTTTATTTTTG
>PVIH01019027.1:0-36657 GCA_004025045.1 Sigmodon hispidus
TAGTATTCTAGTTTGGCATCCATGCTGTTTTAGCGTCTGTATAACTTCTGACCAAGCCCTTCTAGCTTTCATCGTTTCCATTGAATAGTCAGGCGTTATTCTGATGGGTCTGCCTTTATATGTGAGTTGGCCCTTTTCTTTTGCAGCTCTTAAAATTTTTTCTTTGTTCTGTATGTTTTGTAGCTTGATTATAATGTGGTGTGCTGACTTTTTTGGGGGATCATATCTATTTGGTGTTCTGTAAGATTCTTTTATCTTTATAGGCATTTCCTTCTTCAGGTTAGGAAAGTTTTCTTCAATGATTTTATTGAAAACATTATCTGTGCCTTTGAGCTGGTATTCTTCTCCTTCTTCTATTCCTATTATTCTCAAATTAGGTCTTTTTATGGTGTCCCAGATTTCCTGAACATTTTGAGTTATGGCTTTTTTAGTTTTACTATTTTCTTTGACTGATATATCTATTTGAGCTACTGAGTCTTCTACTTCAGAGATTCTATCTTCCATCTCTTGAACTCTGTTTGTTATGCTTGTATCTGTGGTTCCAGCTTTTTTCTTCAGGTTTTCTATTTCCATCTTTGCTTCATTTTGTGCCTTTTTTATTGCTCCTATTTCAGCTTTTATTTCAGCTTTTAGTTCCTGGCATGTTTCTTTCATAGATTTATTCATCTCTTCCAATTTTTTGTTTGTATTTTCTTCTATTTCTTTAAGGCTTTTTTTCATATCTTCTTTTAGAGCTTCGATGATCATCAAAAAGGAATTTTTGGTGTTGCTTCCTTCTGTTTCCTCTTCATTGCTCAGTTCAGGTCTTGTATTTGTGAGATCGCCACTCTCTTCTGGAGTTACCATGTTGTCCTTTGTATTATTATGTAATTTTTTGCACTGATGTTTGCCCATGGCTTCAGTGGTTCATGATTAGATGGGTCCTGGTCAGTTGTGGCACTTGGGTTTTTGTGCCTCCTGTCACCTCTCTGGTCAGGGTCTGATTCTGTCTTTCAGAGACCCCTGCAGTTGTTGGTTCACTCAGTTTGAGGTCGTGGTGGGTAGCTGTGCAAATTCCCTCAGCAGGAGCTGTGAGTGTGGTCAGGGGCAGAGTTTACCTGCCCCTGCTCCAGAGTGCGCTGGGACTCTGCAGAGAGCACTTGGTCCCGGGAGTGGAACCGGAAGCAATGGGAGCTCAACTCTCCCTCCCAGGCTGGGATATAGGTGCTGAGGCCTGGTGACCCCTCCTCACCTCTGGGCGGGGTCTGAATCTGCCCTTCAGAGACCCCTGTAGTTGGTTCGCTCAGTTCGAGGTCGTGGTGGGGAGCCTTGCAAATTCCCTCAGCAGGAGCTGTGGGTATGGTCAGGGGCAGAGTTTACCTGCCCCTGCTTCAGAGTGAGCTGGGACTCTGCAGAGAGCACTTGGTCCCGGGAGCAGAACCGGAAGCAATGGGCAAAACAATACATTTTCATAGGCACTTCAGTCATATGTTATTTCTGTGCTTTTTCCCCAAAATAAACATGTTTATTTGAAAAGCCTAATTTGACTCTGCATTAGGAAGAATATATAAATGTGGGAGTCATCTTTATGATGCTGTCTGTGTGTGTGCTGGGGATGGGAGCTTCCCTTCTTTTATCTTGTCGGAGGCTGCTTCTCTGATTAGAACCTTTTCTGTCTGCTCCTAAGCACCACCCATGATATCTGGGATATGGTATGTTATCAGGGCATGTTTGCTGAATGAATTGAGAATGAAATGAGTTTAATTTTAAGCACTCATTTCTAACAAGGTATAAGGACAATGCATGTGATTTGACTTGACCTTTTCCTATTTAGGGCTTTTAAAAAATAACAAAACTATCATAAACATTTTCCTCTTAGAGGTACAGTGAAAATATGACTTAGCTTTTTATAATTTTACCTAAAACTTCTTTCTGTGGTAGTGATTACTCATTATCACAAGTAATTACTTTATAGCAATATTTTGAGTGAGGCAGTACCCTTGCCTGGCCTCATGTATATACTTAAATTGTAGGATAAGCATACCTACATGGATGGGATTTAGTTCAGAAAGGGCAATACAAAGAAACATTACATAGCATTCAAATGTTTAAGTTTATTTCATTCAAGAGATCCAACTTACCCACTGTGGGAAAATGGATAATACAGCTTCATTATCTAAAAGCCACAGCTTTCATGTGAAATAAGCTGGTTCTTGACACTGTAAAACCCTATAATAGATACATCCAGATACTTTTTTTATGCTTATCTTTTTTCCAAAAGGATATATTAGGCGAGGGAAAGAAACTTCGTTTTTGTAGGTAACAAGATAATCACTACTGAAGGAGCCATGCCAATATGGTACCTGATATAGCAAAGAAACCCACAAAGATATCACTGTCATTCCGTGGCATGTAAGATGAAATAATCCGTCTCCCTGAGAGATAAGCCTCTCATAGAAAGTGTTAGGAAATTGGGTCATAGATAACATAGATAGGAGCAAGCTCCAGTTGTTCCCTGGATGCCCTCTGCTGTGGGCATGTCTGTCGCTGATGTACAGCCAGTGAGGCTTTCCTGAGATGAATCTTCGATGAAAGAATTCCTGTCTTGTATTTAGAAACCCTTTTGCTGTAAATTTCTCAATACTCATTATTAACCCTGATTGATAAACAAGATTTGTGTGTATTGTAAAAAGAAGAGTATAATTTTGTCAAGGTGAAGATTCATCATTTTTCCTTGTCAAGCTTTTGGGAATGGTGGTTGAAATTAGTAGTAATAGTATTAACTCTACAGAAATAGACATATTAACCTGGTGTTGTTGTTGGTGGTGCTGATGGTATTGGTGTTGGTGGTGATGATGGTGGTAATGGTGCTGCTGGTGATGCTGCTGGTGCTGGTGGTGGTATGTGTAAACTTGACCTTTCTACAATTTTAGTTCATGTCAGCTTTTGCTTATGAGGTTCTGTTTGTATCAACTACTAAGCTGTTGGTACATTGCCTGGGTCTTTATGTTAAAATAAAGCAGGCTTCCCAATGCTGTATGTGAACCTGTGTTTGTCTTCTTGACAAATGACCTCATGTGTGTATTTGAAGTTGTTTGTCTGCTGATAGTGACCTCTGAAACTTTCAAGTGCTAACTGGGCCCGAGAGAATTCATTATACTGTATTTACCTTTTAGTAATCTTTCCTGCTTCCAGCTAGCCAAATTAAGCATTTATCAAGGGAAACAGAGTTTTGAGAACCTAGTGTGTTTTTAAGTGATTTGCAGCTAGTCAGTGACTTTAATAAGCACTATATGTAACTATAGTTTAGTAGTGTGTGTGTTGTCTAGAAAAAAAGTGCCTCAGGAAATTAGCCCAGGACAGGGGAGTATCTAAATCATAAACATTCTTTGGTTCCAAGTTCATCTTTGAACTTTAAAATCATGTTTTAAAATATGGTTTAAAAATATGTTTTTCTTTCATTTTTAGATAAAAAAATCTTTTTAGTGTTTGAGGATTTCATCCATGTGTATAATGTGTTTTGATCAGATCTGTCCCCCGTATCTCCATTTACATGAATTTTGAACATGCAAAACTAATACTACATATTATTTGTAGATAAATATGCAAAACTGTGTTTTAAAGTGTATAAGAATGACACACAGTAACATCAGAATAGCGATACTTCTAGGGGGGTAAAGAAAGCCGTTGGAAGACTGAAGTGGTGGTGATTCAGTTATAGCCATGTTTTTTTTTTAACTTTCTTTTTTACTTATTCTTTCTGTCTTTCACATCATGCATCTCCATCCCAATTCTTTTTTTGTTCCTTTGTATCCACCCTCTGCCCTTGCAACCTGCCCCAAAATAAATTAAAATAAATGTCAGAGAAAACAATAATCAGAGAAAATCAATCTCATCATGTAAGTTGTAGTATGGCACAGTGAGTCACACGGTAAACCTTTTTGTCTATGTATCTTTACTTGCAAGTGCTCATTGATCTTGTTTGAGGCCTCTGGTTTCTGCTACATTATAAATGCTGGACCCTCACTGGAACTCCTCCTGGTTGTTGCTTTGTTTTGTTGAGATCCTGCAGCTTTGGGTCGCCGGACCACATGCTCCAGCAGATCACAGATGAGATAGATGTTGGGGTGAGTCAACTCATAACCCCAGTTCTAGGCCTGGGTAGTTGCAGAATTGGTGAGCCCAACAGCTCTCCTGAGTCCTTACATTTGAGCTCCCTGCATTGCCCTGTCTGGTTCACCCCTTGTAGCTATGAGCAAGGGGCAGGGCCAATTCTATAGCTTTCATGTCCTTAGGGTTGGTTCTCCTACACCTACACCTTCGGGGCCAGTTCTATTATGTTGCCCAAGTGAGGTGTGGGGGTTACTACACCTGCTGAGAGACAGGGATAGCTCTTATGACCTCAGGGTCATCTCTCCCACCTACCTCAGGCTATGATGGGGGGGAGGCAGACATTTCTTCTCTGCTCTTGCTGCCACAAAATGTTTTTTTAACCCTCAAGCTAGAGTGCCTACCAGTGGCAGAGAATCAGGTCACCTATACCATGAGAACTTCAGGTAGTTAGCAGAAAACAGTGATAAATTAGCTACTGGGAATATGGCTAAATCTCGGGCATTAGGAATGATGTTGAAAACTATCTTAAAAGTGTCCCACATTAGGTTGTTCTATGGAGATTCTGTCTCCAGGTGTCAGCCTTGCCCCTGGGAACGGCTGAGAGAGGAGGAGGGCATTGCCATCCTTTAGCTGTTTAGTTGCTTAGAAAGCATTCTAGATAACTGAGGAATAAAATCACTAGCATTTGAAAGCACCCAGAGGTTAGGCATGAGTTAGAGTTTAAAAAATTAAACACAGATGAGTATCTGGGGTATGATTGTCGCTATCACATATGCAAACAAACTCTCAACTCTCTCAACTATTGCAACAGTTAACTTTTAATTAGTATCTTTCTTTAAAACATTATTTATTTATTTTTATTTTATGTGCATTCACACTTTGCCTGCTTGTATATCCATGAAAGTGTCAGATCCCAGAAACTGAAGTTAAAGGCAGTTATGAGATGTTATGTGGCTGCTGGGAATTGAACCTGGATCCTCTGGAGAGCAGCCAGTGCTCTTAACCACTGAGCCATCTCTCCAGCCCCATACTTAGCATCTTTAAAGGACTACACATTATCCTGAGGTACTGAAGTATTCATTTGATGCTTATAGCAACCCTTTGAACTCCTTAGACTGACTGACTGTTCTTACTCACTGATAAACTGTTTATTGATCTTTTAGACACAATAGCACAGAAACCTGTGCTTTTCTGAAAGAATTTCTCAGAGCTGGAGGAGGGGGTTCCTTCTCTCATTGGCGGAATGATGCATAATAAACCAATACTAATGCCTTCTGCTTCCTCAAACTTAGATCTTTCATCCCTGCTTCTAAGAGAAAGACAGTGACACCAAGTTTGTATCTACATTTATCTAAAAGTGCAATAATTAACAGATATTTGTTGATCATCTAGCATTGGGCAAACCCTAAACAAACACGTGGAAAATAATTGCGTAAGTTCCTTACTGAGAAAGGAAGCCACTTGCAACACACTGCCAAGTACAAAGACTGGGCCATGCTCTGGGTTATAAATGGGAGCAGAATAGGGAATGCCCTGCCATCCTGCCTGTGTGAATTCTTCCCAATCTCTCTCACTCCACAGTCAAGCTAAAAACAGACCAGCAGTTCAGTAAGAGCTAGTGTAGTGAGGGAATGTTTTATTTGGCCAGCCCTCTAGTAAGAAAGAACAGCATTTGCAGAAGTACAGAGATTCCTCTAGGCTCTCAACCTCACTGGTAAGTCTTGAAGGTGCTAATAAAATTACACATTCATGGGTACCACTGTAGGTCTCTGGGACCAGAGTCTCCTGGGAGGAGACCTGGCAGCCTGATTAACCAGGCCCTGGAGCATTTTTATCATGGGAGCTTGTGAAACAGTACAAGTAGAACAAAGTCACTTCACAAACATGGTTGAAATGAGCTTAGGAGAGAATGTCTGGGGATGACTTGGGGTGGTATAGAGGTATTCACACTTGTCTTTTGTGACCTTGGTGTGAATATTCAGTGTTGGCTATTTCCCAGCTATTACAGGTCCACTGAACAGAGTATTTACCAAGACTCAAGCAGTTCAAATTATACTCCAGGCAAAGCACTTATAGTTTGTAGCTCACCTCAGCATACAGGTTTCAGCCTCTGCTTAGGGATGACCTAAGAGATGGGAGAGAATGGAAGTATGGGCAAGATGAAATAGTTTTATCTACTGTGTGTCCCATAATCTATCTGTGTTCTTAAAATGAAATTGCAACAATGTTCTTGTTGGCACTCTGATGCAAAGAATATCACTGGGTAGAAAGTTGCTCAATTAGACTCTACTGATTAGTGACTTCCAGAGCACAGTTGAGGTATGGCTTGCAACTCTACATATGGTTGCGTAAATGAATATGTGGATTGTAAGCATCAGATTGGTATTATAAAATATGTGTGAACATGAATGATCAAAAATGAAACGTGTGATACACCTGAGGTATTTCTGGCAGTGCTTGCCTGTGTTTTGCCTCAGTTTCACTGCAAGCCTTGGTTCTGACCACACAACAGGTGCATGATGCACAGAGCATGTCATCAAGTCATCCAGGACCAGTAAGTGCTACCTCAAACACCTGGGTTCAGACCTGGGACTGCCCTATGTTATGTAGTGTCTTTATTTAGTGTTTAAATAAGAGCTTCCTGCTTGTGTAGAAACATAAGATGTAATTATGGAAAACAAAGATTTGTTTATGTTTTCCTAACAATGTTTCTTAGCATGAAAATATCAAATTAGTATGTCCTTGGATTATATTGTGTTTGAATATTTGAGTTTTTAAATTTTTATTATTTTTTTATATAAAAAGTTCTTTCCCATACTCACCACTGCTCTCCCCTCCTCCTCCCTGTCTTCCTTCAGTCTCCCCTCCACCCCATCCCCCCATCCATTCCCCAGGGAGGTCATGGAAACCAAGGTGAGTCAGTTCATATCCAGTTGAGGTAGGATGAGGTCCCTCCCCGCAGTATCAAGGCTGAGTTAGGTGTTCCTCTGTAGGGAATGGGCTCCCAGAAGCCAGTTCATGCACCAGGAATAAACTCTGGTCCTACTGCAACAGGCTCCACAAACTGCCCACACCTCACAACTGTCATCTGTATTTGGAGGGTTTAGTTTCTTCCCATGAAGGTTCCTCAGCTGTCATTTCAGAGTCAGCAAGCTCCCAATAGCTCGGGTCAGCCATCTCTGTGGGTCTCCTCCTCATGATTTTGATTTGATCCCTTTGCTCATGTAATCTCTCCTCCCTCTCTTCAGCTGGACCAGGAGCTAAACCTGCTTCTGCCTCCATTAGTTGCTGGATGAAGGTTCTCTTCTGCTGGGTTCTCCTGAATATTTGATTTTTAAAATGGCTGTTTGAATTACCGACTTGTGTTTAAAACAAATAAAATCATTAAGTAAATTCTGTCTTGAGATTAAGACAGAATTTCTAACATTTTCTTAAGTTGTTTCTTTTATTTTTTGAGACTATGATATAGTTACATCATTTCTCCCTTTCTTTTCCTCACTTCAGACTGTCAAATATATCCCTCCTTGCTCTTTTTCAAACTCATGACCTCTTTTTTTAAAATTAATTTTCAACAATGTCTCAAGTGTTCTTAATGTCATTTTGTATTATACACTTATGAAAATTAATGTCCTTGGCCTAACAGTTATGATATAGAATTGAAAATTATTAAAGGTGCTCTGTGACTATGATGTGAAGTAGCACATATTCAGCCCAGATTTAATACCTAACATAAAAATAGGCAGGTGCACTTATCTTATTAATATGCAAATTGGCTGTTTTAAGAGAATTTCTTAGCATCTATTATCCATAAATGTTTGATTTGCATGCCAGTTTTATGAACAGCACATGCTGCTATCAGGAATTAAGATGTCTCATAAAATGTTTCTTAAAGGAGAAAGGCTTATGAATGGGAAGTTTAAGAAAGTCTGCTTTGGATCTAGTGACCCCAGAGAGTTAGACCTTCACATGTCACAAGCCTTGGTGATCCTTGATAAGGCAAAGCTAATGGAACGAACATTGATGGATGTTTATGGGTAACAACACTAATATGAGACTCTTTCCTAAGCACTGACATACCTTTTACTTGACTGAATTAGAAAGTTTAAAAGGTCCTGTCCTGACTACTGTGGGAAAATTCTGTGTGCACCTGTGGCCTCCAGTCCCCCTGGCATCCTTAGCACATTCCTACAGTAAGAGTCCAGCGTGTGCATTTGTTAGACTGGGAATGTGGACTGATCCACTCCCGTAGATATTTTTGGTACAGTGTGCAGCTAAGGACTTTCAGAGAATGTATTGCAAACACATTAGTGAACATTGTAACCAATGCTATTGTGGTGAAAGACGGAGAGAGAACAGGAAGTGTCCTTCCGCAGAGCCAGTAGCAAGGACACAAGCTGTTTGTAGACTCTTTGTTGCAGCTACATGTAAGTATATGTTAGGCTGCATCTCAGACAATGTATTTTATAAAGTTGGTAGGGAATACATTTTAAAAGCTACCGAATCAGAATAAATTTGATAGGTTCTTGATCTGCATTACTTTCACATCACTGTGACCAATATACCTGACAGAAACCACCTATGGGAGGGAAGATTGTTTCTTTCGGTCGATCTCAAACAGTCTTAGTCCACCGTGGCAGGAGAAGGCCGGGCAGGGACATCTTAATTCCTGATAGCAGCATGTGCTGTTCATGTGGCCACTGACTGGGAAGCAGAGAGCAGCTTCCAAACCCACCGCTAGTGACCTCATCTCCTAAATGTTCCACAATTCCCTCAAGCAGCACCACAAGCTGAGGATGAGGTTTCAGAATAGGTTGGTGACATTTCACATTCACACTACAAAGCTGCGCAGTGTAAAAGAACTTCAGTTGTAAAATGGAAATCCAGAATATTCTCATCTGTCTGTTCATTACCTCCAAACACTTTTTGTTCTTCTCCTCAGTCATCTGAAAGCACACCTTCCCTCCATCATGCTTAAGTTCCCAGATCCAATTAGCATTGTTCTTAAAAAAATAATAGTGATTGACTTTGACATTGACTCCACATTCAGCAGCTTTCACTGACATGTGCTTTCTTTTGTTTTTCATTATCCTGTGATACACTGTCAAATGATGTAAACTATCAGTATAACTCTATGCGTGTGTGTGTGTGTGTGTGTGTGTGTGTGTGTGTGTGTGTGTGTGTGTGTGTGCATGCATGCCAACCTCAGATAACTTTTGAAAGTCAGCTCTCTCCTTACACCATATGGTTTTCAGGACTTGAACTCAGGTCCTCAGGCTTGGCAGCAAGTAACTTCACCCACTGATCCATCTTGCAGGCCCTCCCCAATCCACTTTTGATTTTTATTTTAAGACAAGGGCCTATTAAGCCATTCGGGCTGACCTTGAATTTGTAATCCTTCTGCTTTAGCCTCCTCAGTAGCTGAAGTTCCAGGCCTGGGTCACCAGATCCAGTTCCCAGCTATCAATTTTGAGGAATGGACAGCAGTGCTGATGGGTCGGAGTTACTCTGACACTGAGCTGCTGGGCTGGCTGAGTGGGACGGTCGAGAGAGACAGTATGGAGCAGTGAGCTAGTCCCAAGTTCATATCCACTAAAATCCCTTGATAAAGAGGAGGAAGGGATGGAAAACAGTGTGAGTGGATGCAGACTCTAATGTAAGTTTAAGGATATTGACGAGGAATAGAGAAAAGCAGACAGTAACATACACTGGCAGTGAAATCTCTAGTTGGGGATTAAATACGGTTCTTGCCTCGCTTTGTGCCAGGCAAAGCCATGTCTCTCTCTGTGTGAACCACGTGAGTATTTTTATTAGGGTGAGGTTGTTAGACAAGCCACACATTACCAGAAGTTAACACCTCCTGTATTTGTTCTACATTCCTTTAATCTTCTTTTACGTTATCAGGAAACTGCTCTGAAACATAAGGAGCCTAGTGCTTAGATTGTTGTGCAAGGGCGTGGACTCCAGAGAGATGTGCAATGCTGTCTTAACAAAAGTTTAATTGCAAATGAAAACTTCCCCGCCCAGTGTTTGCAGAAATGATAGTAAATCACACCGACTTCAGCTTTCTAAAGAGAAGTATGAGATTTGTCATGATGGTCCCTAATGCTCATGTTAGTTTATATTAGCTATTTTGCTCTGCAGTGTTGATGAATTTGCTGAGTGCCATGTCCTTATGCTATGGGAGACTTCTGGCTTTGCTATGCACTACCTTAGTTACTCAGGGTATATTTCATGTTACATCTATTTTTATAGAAGGTAAAGATCAGGCTTTTCTAACACATTGCAGGTGTAGACATTTAATCACTGTATTGAAAAGATCCAGTTTAGCTAGTTGATTTTCAGTGACTTACTTCTCTGTAAGTAGGTGGCTTAGAGGACAGAATCCCAAGGACAGATCCAATATAGCAAAAACATTCCTCCTATCATATGTGTAAAACTGATAAGACTGCTTTTCTAGTGGGGCATATATTATAACAGCATCTAATATTCAGAGACAAAGACTTGTCCTTGGAAGCTGTGTTCTTTTCATTAAATGGTTTTCCAAGGTAGGCCATTGGGTGCAGGCTTGTCTCAGCTATGCAGGGGACTGAGGCAGGAAGATAGCAAAGTCAAGCTTTACCTGGCCTACAGATGAATTTAAAGCCAGCTTGGGCAACTTGTTTAAACCCAGTCTTAAAATAAAATCTACAAAAAAAAAAGATAGGAATATAGCTTAGAGGTCGAATGCTGGCCTAGGATACATGGCCTCAGGTTCAATCCCCAGTACAGCAAAATAAATGAATGAATACCTGCATGTTTTTACTGTGATTATTTTCATTGCTCTGTTTCAGGTGGATTTTTAAAGACATCTAATGGATTTTTAGCCATTTCCTTGGGATTCAGTGTATTTGCTGTAATTGTGAGAAGATGATGTCACATAGCTGTAGTTTCTCTGATTGTATAAAGCCTAGTGCACATGAACACACACGCGGTCAGGAATAGAGTGTTCAGATCCCGGTCATTAGAATGAGGGAGTGAGAACAGATCTGCCCAAGTTGGTGGATGATGACTTACGATTTTAGATTCATTATTAACTTCTGACTAATTATACTAATTAGTTATAAATGTGGAGTGAAGCTTAGAGAGGACATCACCTTAAATAATTTTCCTGAAGGACGCCAGCACCTTAAATAGGATTTTACAGTAGGATTGCATTTGCTATGGACATGCCTATCAAGTCACTTAGATGAAGAAAGGGATCCAGGTCTTTATTATGTCTGTATTCTAGCCTAGTGCAGTATCAGCACATATCCCAGTTTTCCCCCATAAAATCTGTAGATGCCCAAATTGGAGTTCATCTGGGAATTTTGTCAATTCAGATTGTTAGCATTTTGCTCGTGGAAGGATGGAACACGTGGACACGCTGCCAGGAAGCCATGTTGAGTGTATTGGGGAATGGGTGGGGGAAGGGAAGAGAGGGAGAGAGGGTGCAAAAAAGAGAAGGGAGGGAAGAGGGAGCAGAGAAAGGGAGAGTCTGCCTCGTGGTTGGGGCTCAGTAAAGGGTGACCATGTAGACACGCCCCAGGCGTGGGGTGGTATGCCGCTCATAGTGTCTCTGCAGGCGGGGGCGTGCCTGCAACAAGGCACGTGCGGCCACGCCCAGGAGACACAGACTAACACAGATTACAGATTTCCTAAGTAAGAAATTTAGGTGTAAATGACGACCTAGATGATTCAAGATGGAATTCAAGGGTCATGGACTTTTTGTGGCATACTTAACAACATGCTTATTACCTATGTGATAAATTGTGAATTTGGCAGGACATTTTACAAGTGCCAGGTCCTCTAAAAACATAGGCAAATGAGGTACAATAACAATGAATCCTTGATTTAAAACGATATGATTTGAATCAGCTGTATCTACTTGTGTTAAAGGATTGATGTAATCTAGAAAATACATTTATTTTATTTTATATATGTGCATGTGTGTGTTCATACATATATTCTGTATGTATACATGTATGTGGATGCCCACAGAGGCCAGAAGATGGCATCAGGTCCCCAGGAACAGGAGCTACAGGAGGTCATGAGCCACCCGACATGAGTGCTGGGAACTGAACTTGAAAGATCAGCAAAGGCTCTTAACTGCTGAGTCATCTCTTCAGCTCTAATCGATTTATTGAAATATGTTTGGAATATAAAAAACTCTTAATAAATGTTAGGCTTTTCTTCTTCAACTGTAAATTTTTTGGTAAATAAGGGACACATAAGTAAAGAATGGGATTATGCATCTCCTAGAGTCTGGCACAGAACCTTGATGGACGTAGTTTGGTAAGTGACAGTTTTCAGTTCCGTTCATCTGGGGATACTCCTGCTCTTCTTTGTTCTAGGGTGTCATCTGACTACACTAATGTGTTGGTGGTCAGGTGACAGACAGTGGCCTCAGCCACACATGTACGGCAGCATTGGTGTAAGTGGTTCACAGCGGTGGCAAAAGGGTTCTGGGAGGCAGTGAGAATGAGCAACCTGATAAAGAACACTTTCCAAACCTCTGCTGTGGCTCGTTTCCTAGTGTTGCTTTAGCGAGACTGAGGCACAAGGCCACAGTAGACAATGATGTTATTCAGGCAAAGAAAGAGTCCTATCTTGATGAACAGGGGTGGGAAGGACTCATAGCCATGTTTGTGACCCATCAGATCTTACTGTGTACTAGGCCTTAGGCTGGAACCTTTGCATGCCACTCAGTTAAGCTTTATGATGACTTCCTGACTTGTACATATAGTCTAATTTCCAAAAGAAAAAAGCTAATGACCAGAGAAGCAAGGAGGTTTGCATACATTAAAGCCAAGGTTGTCACTCCAACTTATGGAAAGGCCTTGTAGAAACTGTCTTTTCATGAGGAGGAAGCTGAATGCTTTAACAAGAGTTTGATATAAAAGGAGTAACAGTGATGAGCTATGCATTCCCAATTACCTGTGGAAACACTAGGCCATTCATGTATTTGTCTGGTATAGAAAACTGTGCTCTCTTTGACAAGTTTTCAGAGGCTTATGGGAAGTGTGTTTTTATTTGCTAGATCACCTGCACCACCTGGGTCTCCCTGCGTCTTGGACATGACTGAGCTTCTTCAGTGGGCCAGACATCACTGGCATCGGCTGGTGAATGGGAGAACCCAGGATGAAGATGAGAGGCCATACAGCTATTCCTCACTGCTTGTCTGTGGGGGCAAGTCCTCCCAGACCCCCAAACCATCAGCAAAGCACCGAGTCGTTATTCCTCATCTTCCATGCTTCAAAGATGAATATGAGAAGTTTTCTGGAACCTACGTGAATAATCGAATACGGACAACCAAGTACACACTTCTGAACTTTGTGCCAAGAAACTTATTTGAGCAGTTTCACAGGTACTGTGGTTCTTTTAGAGAAAGTAAAACCTCAGAACATTCATTTTCCTACTGAAACTTTCACCAACCCATCCATTTTCATAGTCCTGTGTGTAACAAAAGCTTAATGTATAATCATCCAAGGTAATTTAGATTCAAGTTGAGGCTGGAGTGAGGATGTCTGGGGTTCACACAGTTCTTTACAGTTGGAAGGATGCCTTCTGTTTATCAGAGAAGCTGCTGTTACCCTTGCATTATCTTCAGATAGGAAACTGGCTCAGCCAAGGCCACACCGGTAATAAGCAATGCAGTGGATGCCATAGCCTTGGGCATTCTCCATTTTGCTTCAGTGACCTTTCTAGTAAACCATGTTGCATTTTAACTGCAGATTTTTCTCACATGATAATAGGAAAAATAAAGGGACTCTTAAGCAAATGTAATAAGATGATATTAAGTGGAGCATTGATGTAATTCGGCTTAACCGGCATTTATCAAAGCTTACTTGAGATCTTGGCCAATGAAGAAAGTGCAGGTATAACCTGCTACTTTTCCTCATGGATTCTGTAGGTTATCCACATGTGTGTATAAACAGTGAGAGGGCACAGTGGGTTTACAGTTATTATAAAGTGCTATCAGCCAGAGTGGAAACTTCAAGTGCAATCATACTCTTGGAGCAATAGAAGGGATGTGGCACTCAATTTAATTATGGAGGATGGGGTATCTGCTGCCCAGAAATAGGCAAAGCATATTTCATGTGGAGAAAGGGGTGTCAGTGAAAGCTCAAAGACCTCAGCATAGAAGCCTTGCTTGAAGCCTGGGAGGTTTCCTCTCTGGTGATACCTGCATCTGTGTTGGGGAACAATAGGAAATAATGGACAGATGGCTCAAGCCCACCAGAGTATTGCTGTCAGAATAGAGAATTGAGACTCCATATAGCAGGCATGGTTCTGAAGAAGAGAAAAACATGCTTGTGTCTGTGTGGAGGCAGTGGAGTGAGCAAAAGGAAGTACTTAGAAATAAAATGAAGAAAACTTGACACTTAGGATGCTGCTCATATATCCTGGTGAGTTGCTTATGGTAACGTGGGAACGAAGGGGAGGATAGCCCATGTGTTATAAACTAGCTTTGGGAAAATAAATGGAAGAGAAGAACCATAGATGGACATGTTGGGATGACTAGAAAACTTACCAGGAGAAGGAAAGCCAGGACCAAAGAGTATTCAAAAAGCTCTTCAATTCCATGTTTTGTAGATGCCTGAACTGCTTGTGAGAGTCAAGAGATTCTCATTTGTACTTCATAGGATCTGTATACATTTACTGAATAGAGGTTTTGTTTAAAGTACAGATGTGAGTCTGAGAGACTAGTAGCCTTATGGGCTGTAGGTGTTTATTTCTGTAGACTGTAATCTAGTATATTTGATGAGTAAGCTAACTTAAAAATTTACAATGTTCTCTTGAGCTGTGGACTTAGATGTGATCCATATAGAAATACCTGAAGCCACAGATGTAACAAAAATAGCCAAGAAAGAAAATTCAGAACAAAATAAATTGGAGATAACAAAGGAGACATTTGAATAGATTGTGCTTTTAAGGATTTTCACAGTTGAAGGGAAAATTCCTGATAACTATGCAGAACTGAGGTTTTTTGTTTACTCTTTGTTTTTCTTGACTACATAAAATAGTGAAGTTTTGAGGATGGAAGAATTCCCTGAGTACTCTGGTTCTGTAGTGTGAAAAGAAACAGAAAAGTCTCTTGAAGAGAAAAATCCCAGGTATTCTGCTCCTTTTGAGCCTTGTTTGAATCTAATGTGTTAATTCAGAATGCCTGAGTTTTTCTTTTTAGCTTTTAAGGAGAAAATAGTACTTCTTTTTTCTCAATATGTGTTACATAACTTGATACTATCTCATTCAAATATTCACTATTACATATCTAATGAAAAATTTTATATTTATTCAAATATGATCTAAGCCAAATGTCCTGGACAGATGTAAGTACTTCATATTTGTTAGATTTTGCTTATTCCCTGTTCTGTGACCTATGAAGCCAACTAATGCTGACTTAAGCAAAAGAACAAACACCATGTCTTGCCCCTTTTATTTTAGTTCTTGGAGTGTTCTGTGCAAACCTCTGTGTGTGCTTGGCTTGCAGGGCTGCCAATTTATATTTCTTGTTCCTTGTGGTTCTGAACTGGGTGCCTTTGGTAGAAGCCTTCCAAAAGGAAATTACGATGTTGCCTCTGGTAGTGGTCCTTACAATTATTGCAATTAAAGATGGCTTGGAAGACTACCGAAAATACAAAATCGACAAACAGATCAACAATTTAATAACCAAAGTTTACAGTAGGTAAGTGATGTACCCTCATAATCTCAACACTTGGGAGACTGAGGCAAGATAATTGCTAGCCCTGGTATGAGAACCATGATGAAGGTCAACAGAAAGAGAAAAAAACTTGAATAGATACAAAAAGTTGAATGGAATACAAGAAGTCAGTTACCTGTGGAGGAAAGGGTTATGAAAACAGAATAGAATTTCTTTTGTGCATAAGACCCAAGGCATTCTGTTGCAGCCATACCCAAGGCATCCATTGGAGAGGGTTTATTCCAGTAAATTCAGTTATTGTGTAACTTCATTTGCAGTGTGTAAAGAGAAAGTCCATGTATCCAAGAGTGAACTCAGAAAAAGTGAGTTTTGAACCAAGATGCTCGAGATATGATGCTCCTAGGTGTTTCCTTTTAGGTGTAAGTGAATAGTTAATAAACACATGGCTCAGGGCAACTTGTGAAAATCACAGAGATTCTCTTATGAGAATCAAAGGGAAAATGTTTAGGGGAATCTTGTTTGAAGGTGTGGCATCCAAGCTAAAGTCTGCAAGACTGTGAATGCCTTTCATAATTAGACTTCTTCAGTAGCTTTCACAACAGTTGCTTACACATCTACTGAAAAGACAAAGAAAATAATTTATTTTTCATCATCATAAGATGAGGTGAGATTACTTGAATAGTGAAAAAACACTTCTAATTTTTATGCTATTTATGAAGGAAACAAATGAACATAAAGCCCTCATACACACTACCAAATACTAAAATAATTTTAGAGTAAAAGTCTCTGATTTGCAGGTGAAAGCCACAGAGCATGTGTGCACCAATTCCATAAGTCATTCAGTAACTCTTGAGTACCTAGGAATTGCCAGAGACAGAGAGGTGACATGCTAGACATACTGACCTTTGGACACAGGCTGGAGGATGAGCACACAGTGATGAAATCTTGATTTTGTGACACTAAACTTAGCAGAAGGGGAGGGCACTATATATGTGCATGAGTGTGTAGCATATGTATGTGCATGAGTGTGTAGCATATGTATGTGCATGTGTGTAGCATATATATGTGCATGAGTGTGTAGTATATATATGTACATGTATATGTGCATGAGTGTGTAGCATATATATGTACATGAGTGTGTAGCATATATATGACGTGTATGTACTTTATATAGATTTTTTTAAGTGTGAATGCTTGTTGACATATACCATTAGTTTACAGTCCATAATGTGTCCTTGATTTCTGTATTTTTCTATTTTGTTATAATCTTGATTTCCTCCACTTAATAGCTTGGTAGCCTTGTGCAGATTACATAAGCTAGCTAAGTGTCTAATTTATTTCATCATGAATATAATAATAAAACAGCAAACACAGTGATGAGTGTATTTTAAGAGCTAACTAAAGGGGGGGCTGGAGAGATGGCTCAGAGGTTAAGAGCACTGACTGTTCTTCCAGAGGTCCTGAGTTCAATTCCCAGCAAAACCACATGGTGGCTCACAACCATCTATGATGAGGTCTGGCATCCTCTTCTGTAAAACTGTATGCATAATAAATAAATAAATCAAAAAAAAATTAAAAAAAAAGAGCTAACTAAAGAGTATCCACTAGCATTACAATGGAAGGTTAATGGCAGTTAGCAAAAGGGTTTCTTGGCACATGGGCAAGTCATGTAATTTGCATGTGATACTTTGTAATAGCATTTCTCTGTTTCCTAGATATTAACTGTCCAGTGGGAGACCTGGTAGAGCCTTTTCTCTGGGGTTCTTTTAGATGATTTGCATATACATTTAGTGATGAAATGCATTATTCTATTCCATTAATACCAATTTTATCACTTCATGACTGCATTTTGTTAGAGACCTGCGTAACTTGATATGTCTTCATCTATACTCCAGGCAATTTATTTTTGCTCAGAGCTATGAAAGAAATAATATTTGTTTTTTTTCTCAAATTGTCTTTGGAACAATAAAGATAAAAAGAAATAAAAATACCCTATGAAGCCATACCATGTTGATTTACATATTGTAATTTAAATACTCATGGAATATTAAAAAGATTATGGGAGACAAAATATTTTTTAGAACATCTATGATGAAAATGTTAAACTATTAAATAGAACAAACTGTTCGAAGAAGAATGTTGACAGTTCCAGGCTGAAAATTTGTTTCATATTTGTAATATCTGGCCTATTACAAACTAGTTCATTTCTATGAGTAAATATTATATAAAATAACCAACACTACTGTAGAAATTAAACACTCAAGCCATGTGTTAGCCAAATTAAATTAGAATGAACTAATACAAAAGGCATGAATTTCTTTAGGTTGTCTTTAAGATAGAAGTTATTTATAAAGTTTTTGAGACACTAGAGATGTTTATATAAGACCCAACCATTAAACAAACGAGTGTCTTTTATGTATTGACATGGAAAGATTTAGAAATTAGTCAGGCTTGTGTTATTATAATAAAATGCCTTATGGAATTATCTTAAAAAGATGGAGGGTTCTTACGATTTGTAATTTGACAAGTTTCTGTTCATGGTCTGTTCTTATTGTTTTGGGGCCTGTGGTGATACAGCTTATCATGTCAGGTTCATGTGACAGAGAACTGCTCACCTCATGACATCCATGAAGCAAAAGAGAAAAAAAAGTCCAATATCCCAATAACCCCTTCAAGGGCACATTCCTAGTGACATACTTTCTTCCCATGAGGACCCAGCTCTTAAATGCTAAATTACTTTTCAATAGTATTGTGAACAGGGGAACAGTTCTTCAATCCCTAGGCTTTGGGAGAACCATTTACCTACACAATAGGAAGGTCTAAACAAATAATAGATACAGTGCATGCCCTCAGTGGTGAAGTATATTTTCTGACCCATAAATACTACCAAGAGTTACTCCTACATTGTTCCCCAAAACAGAGTGCATGTGATCACCTTTCTCGAAGGTCACCGTACCTCATGATGAGCAAATGCCATAGGTGCGTTGGTTCTTATTAAACACGGTCCCTTTGTAGAATAGGACTCATATTGCTCCTTCATTGAAATTTTCTTCTCCTTTGGTTTTATGATGTCACTTCCTTTTGGATGCCCTTTCCCCTCTTCTTCTTAAAAGATTTTTCCCCTAAGGATGCTTGAATCCTTTCTTGCTTGTTACCTTTGTGTACCTCAGGCTTCTACATCCATGTCTTCACTCACAACATCTGAATCTTATACTAGCTGTACACCTCAACTAAAAACAAAACAAAAAACAAACAAACAAACAAACAAAAAAACCTTCTTAAAATGAATTTTCGGTCTCATTTCAGATGTTATTAGTTGCTTCCAAAATCTGGGACATGGAGAAAAGCATTGTTTACCACCCCATTATGCAAATCAAGGATCATTCTGTCATTCTTGAAGCTGCTTACATGTAACAAGTCAGAAAATGGCTTTCTCTTCTGTCTAATTATGTCTTCATCTAATCTTTTATTCATTTCTCCTGCTACTATCTTAATTCTGAGCCTTCTCATCTGTCCTTTGAACTATTTCTGAAACTTTCCATTGGTGTGTTGTCTGTTCTAAGCACTAACTAGGCCACCACTCAATGGTCCATTACTCTATTACAGGAATGAGCATACAAAAGTAGGGACACACCTTTTTTGTGAACTTTAGTGCCTCCATTTTCTATAGAATGAGGTTTCTAGACTATCTAGAAATCCTTCTTCTAGATATGTGTGGCATAGAGAACTAAGCTTTTAAAGTATAACTTCTACCTGTTTGGAGGGTTTTTTTTGTTTTTTTGATTGTTTGTTTTTGAAATTTTCTATTAGCTTCCCTCCATGGAAAAATTCAGTAGTATGTATAGAAACTAGGGAGAATTTTAGAAAAATATGAGTTACTGATTTGCCGTTCTTTGTAGACTAAGGAATTCTTAAGATAATCAAAGCTTTCTCCTAGTTAGATTTGATATTGTGCATTAGGCACTTGTAAAGCTATGTACTTATATACATTTATTTAACCTTCCTTCAAACTAAGTGTTTCTTCACATAGCTGATGTAGTCTGTATGTTAGAGGCTATTCAAGTAATCCAAGACAGCATTTCCATTTAACCTGATGATTTAAAGACTTTTTAAATAACTCCCAGGATTCTAGGAAGTGAATACAAATTCCACCTGCATAAATGTAATAGAAAATAAATAGCCTTACAATTATTTTCTTACTTATTTTTGAGACCTTGAGTGTTGAGACTCTTGAATGTTTGGGTTGGAAGTATGTGCCACAGTGCCTAGTGTGCATGCATACAAACACTAACTAAAAAAAGTAAAATATAATAAAATATTGAAAAAAGCTATAGAATGAAAAATGACTTTTTTTTAGAGGAAATAAAATTACATGTTTTCTTGAAGGGGTCAGATGCTGCAGGCTCAGGAGTCCAGTCCTCTTTCAGTGTTTGGCAAGAGAGTGGGGGAGCACTGGAGACTGGCAGAGATACCCAAATCTCTCATATGTTATGTTGCAACATCAGCTTTTACTTTATTTATGTTCACTTGTATACTTTAATAGATCTTTACAGTATTCACAATACTGATACAATGCAACAGAAGTGTCAATTGTTGTTAAGTGTGTTTCTTTAGGAAATGATGGCAGGAAAAATGTTTGTGCATGTTTAGTACATGTTTTTCTTTTCAAATATTTTCAAATTGCAGTTGCTGGAATTTTCAGATACAGAATCCACGTATATGGGAGGCTGCTTTGTTTGTATTGAGTAAGAATAGAGGTGATAATGTGGTAGAACAATTTTTTATAATATTGTGTGTGGGTGTTGCTTTTCATTAAGTTTTCCTAAGAATCCAGCATAGGTGTGCATCACAGGGTTCAGACAAATGTGTCTTGTGGCCCGTTTAGGTCCCTGATACTTGATCTCAGAATCACATGCAAGAACTGTTCTATATATGAATATATTCATATAATGGTAATTGTAATTCTGTATTAGACTTATATTCAAACAGTGAAAGGGTATAAAATTCTGCTGTGGAGGAGAAAAAGGTAAAAGAATAACTAAATTTTCCAAATGAGGCTCTTGTGAAATTTTGACTTTACCAATTCTGTAGTGTCTCCTTTAACATTTAATACACAAAACTTCATAAATTCCATACTAAGATTTTAAGAAATGATTAAGTTCCCTCTTACTACATTTTCTTTTTCTTTCTTTCTTTCTTTCTTTTTTTTATACCCTGGATCAATTATAGGAAAGAAAAAAAGTACATTGACTGTTGCTGGAAAACCGTCACTGTGGGGGACTTCATCCGCCTCTCTTGTAACGAAATCATCCCTGCAGACATGGTCTTGCTCTTTTCCACAGACCCTGATGGAATCTGTCACATTGAGACTTCTGGCCTTGATGGAGAGAGCAATTTAAAGCAGAGGCAGGTGGTGCGTGGGTATGCAGAGCAGGTAAAGAATATCTTCTCAGTTGGAGTTACAGACATTTCCTCTTCCTCAGGGCTCATTTTCACAGGATGGATAAAGAGATCTTTAATTTAATTTCTACCACTGACAAAATAGAATCACAGAAGTCTTAATCCATTTTCAGATACCAGTGGATGTGTATTATGTTTTATAGATAATAGGATAAAAATGACTTTGGAGTTCATACTCTTTGGTCTGCAATCACATTGTTGGTATGTGTTAGGGGAACCCAGTAGAGTTTATTTGCAATAGAAATAATCTCCTGCTAATTTCATTTTCTTATTCTTAGAGTTTTATATTTCATATATTCACCATTGTTTTAAGATATTTAATTACCTATATTCCAAAGCTTAAAAAATATTTTATGGTTTCTCATGCCACTGACATCTAGGTTGCTCATCTTCTGTAACAAGGGAAATTAGACTGACACACATTTGAACAAATAAATTGTTGCTCTGCCACTGAATTGTGTCTTTTATTCACAAATTAATGATCTTGTGAAGTTATTCATATAGTTATGACTGAGTTTCCTCAGACTAACATGGAAATGATGTCATTTTTAGCATCGTTGTTTGACTCATGTGAAAGACATGTTCACAGCTAAGTATCACTTTCCTTGCTCCATATCTGGAAGCACCTGAGATAAAGGATTTTAAAATTGAAGTGACTTAAAAAAAACAAAACAAACAAACAAACAAAACTTAATTTCTACTAAGTTGGTATTTTCTTCATCTTATATGCATAAATAAAACTGAATTAGCCTCTTAGTGCCTCTGCATTCCATCTCTCATTGGGCCCATCTTTCCATCTGTGGGTCTTCATGCAGATCTCTCTGTGTTCTGCTATCTCTGAGCTCTCTGCCTTTGCCACTGTTATAAATATCCCTACTCCTATGGTTTTTACATCATGCATAGCTTAGAATTGTATTACTGCACTCAATGCGTGTTAGACTGCTGGCAGTTGGTTAACAGGGACACTTGGGATTCAATTCCCCATAAGCACAGTCACCTCCTTTGTAATGTGCAACTTCTTTTCAGGACATGGACAAATTATTTGATTCTCTGTGTCTCCTCCTCAACTGTTCTTAGGCCGGATTGTAACACAGCAGCCTCTTTGGACTGTGAAAAAAAAATTAGTTAATATAATTAACCTGCATAATATTCTAATATGTAAAAATATTCAATGGGAATCATTAAAAAATCAAATCATATTATCTCCTAATTCATGTTTTTCATATTTGCTACAGTGATGTAAAGATATTACTCCAACAACTATAGCCAAACTCAGTCTCTCTGAAAAGATGTTCTGTAGCCCTTGCCAGCCTGAACTTCACTACATAATAGCCCCAGCTGACTTTAAACTCATAACAAATCTACCTTAGTCTCCAAGGTGCTGGAATTACAGGTATGAGCCATCATGCCCGAGCTGGTGACTCATTCATAATGAAACCACATCTTCCAGACAGTGTTTTTAGGGTTCTCTTGCCTGCATCCCTACTGCTTTCAAAATAGAGTTAGAAAAGTATCTGTCTGCTCCACTAGGAAATTTTGTGAGATACTTATCTTCTGCTTATTTGGGAATGTTGTTTATAAACTTTGGCTGAGAGCCAATGTGTATATACCAGTTATTCCTTCATGTTCTGAATCTTGCAAACCATCAGGTTATAGGCAACAATGACAAATATTTTTTATACCTATGGACACTAATGTTTGCTCCATAAGTGTGAGCTCTAATGCGGAGTCCTGAATGCACTTCAACACATAACTTGCATCACATGAGCATTCTAAGGTCATTCTGATCCCTGCTATGGGTCCCCTAATTATGTCTATATTTTCTTCATCATAGGAAATTTACAGCATATAGTCGGAGGCAAAAAAAAAACGCCTTAATTACTATGTGTATTAAGAATTGATCAAAGTGATACACTGTTTAAGTACTGAGATTTAATTATAAATTCTTTTTCTTTTGTGATGTTGGCAAAATATTTTTAGGATTCTGAAGTTGATCCTGAGAAGTTTTCCAGTAGAATAGAATGTGAAAGTCCGAACAATGACCTGAGCAGATTCAGAGGCTTTCTGTGAGTGATGTGTAACTTACCTTGGTGGGCATGAAAGAAACGGTGCTTAGTTCAGAAATGGTTTTGTGTGTTCATATCCAGTGTAAAGCATTAGAGGCTGCAAGATTGGCCATCTGTAATTTGGTATACCTAAGTAATTTAGTAAATGTTCATCTCCATGTATAACAAAACAATCTAAGCAGTAAGACCCTCTAAAAGTATTCCTATAATCTCTCCCAGTAGTGTACGAATATCTTTGGGGACTATATAGCTTAGACTGGTCTTGAATTTACTGTGCAGCCCAAGCTTACCATGAATTTGTGGTTTTTCTATCCCAACTTCTTGAGATGACAGATGTGCATCATCATGACCCTCATGAGTTCCATATCAAACCTAGTAGATGTTAAAGTTTGGAAGGAAGTATTTTTGCTGATATAAATGATATGCTAGGATGGTCTATTTCCTTCATGGGAATAAGAGTAGCTGGTGTGCAATTCTGGTTGGAAAGAGTTAGTCACTGATTTGGAAGCTTGTCTTAGAGTGTGGGAAGCCAGAGCAGTGTTCGTTCTAAACACTTATAGTGCCATCCTCAACTCTTTGCAATGGCACCTGTAATTTGGGATCTTTCCCAGTCTTAAACTTGGCTTCCAGCACTTGGATGTTTTATTACTTTGAGCCAACTAATACTCATTAAGTTTTTTTTTTACAAGAAAAAAGTTAGACACAATTCTTAATTTTTTATTTTTAAAGATGAAAATTGTTCTGATACTATATCCTGTACATCTAATACATAAGAAGACATTCAAGGAAAAGCTAAGGCCTCTCATGAACTATTGATGAAAGTGTGGATTCTAGGGAAGGAGAACTGGTCCTAGCTGCAGAACTTTAAAAATGATGTTTTTATGTCTTAAAACTCTTCCTATAAGGATTCCGCAGCAAATGTTGCATCAGTGAGAATTTGCTGATGCACACCTACACATGCCATTTGTAAATGTGAATTCTTAAACTTAATTTCCTCATCTAGAAAACCAGAGAGTTGTGAACCCACTGCTTTGGAGGCTAAGACAGGAGGATTGTCACAGGTTCAAAGTCAGCCTCGATAGATATCGAGTGTGTGGCCAGCTTGAACTAAAGAGCAAGCTCCTACTCATAGCCTAACCTCCAAAATAAAATGGATAAACTCAAAGAGTTGACTTAGCTTAGGTTCAAGGATGCCTCTTAAATTGACATCTCTTTGCTCAGACCTGGGTAGAAAATGGGAGTAAACTGACTAATCTGTTTCCTTCTTTCTTCACAAAATGAAATTTTTGTAGGTTTTTATTTTCTTTGCAGTTCCAGGGAGTCACAGCAGTAGTTTTTTTTTTTTTTGTTTTGTTTTATGTTTTTTGTTTTTTTGACAATATTTTACTTGTAAGAAACTATAGCAGCTTAAAGGCTAATAATTATTGCCTAAACAAGCATCAAAATCTAATAATAAAGTAAGAGGACATTTTCACAGTGTATGAAAGGTGATTTCTGCTTGATTTTGTATTTCACTGATTTTACCTCATGCTCTTATTGCTATTATAGTTTAGTGAAGTAATTAATTTGATAATTTTGAAACTGGTTATCATAAAAATTTCCAAATGTGTGAAAGTATAAAGGAAGGTGCAGTGAGCACCAGGTTCCACTGCATCCTGGGCCACGTCACAGTGGTGCTAGCACTGTGCCAATTTTTCTACTTACTTCCCCAGCCCTGTGACAGACACATCAGTTCACTGTGAGTATGCCACCCATACACTCAGAGCAGGCAAGAACATTAACATTTATAAATATAAAGCCTGTTATCACATGGAAACCATTCTTCAATCTCATTTAATACCAGGAATTTGTTCAAATTTTTTCAGCTGATAAAAGACAAGTTTTCTGATAATTGTCTTACTCAAAATAAGACCAAAGTAAGTTCTACACATTGCATTTAGCGAATCAGTTTCTAGCTTTCCTATCCCTAGAAATGGGGTCACTTACCCCACTTCAGGCCAAGTGTGTTACCTCCTGGGGTCACTTACCCCACTTATGTGCCTCAGAAGCTACAAACCTGAGGTTGCAATTCTCTGCTGAAGAATCTGGGGCCTCACTTCCTTTTCCATAATTTGGAGGCCTGTGATGTGCCTGTCCCATTATCAGATTGGTGGTGTCAGCCTTCACCTCTGATTATGCAGTTTCCCTTCAGCCTGTCATCTAATGGCTTAAGCATTCACCAAATGTCAGTGACCAGCAGGATTCTTAATGTTAACCAAATCAAAATTACTACTTTTCTAAATCAAGACTGTCTCCCTCACCAACCATTAAGTTCTCAAATGCAGTGTTCCCTAGAAAACCAGGAACTTTATTTAGAGTATTTTTGAATTCTGGCTGTAATGGAATGTGACAGATAACAACTTCTAGAAGTAATGGGAATTCACGATTTGTGCAGCCTTCTCTGATCTACAGCAGGTTAATTACTACAGCAAAAGCAAATGAATGGGCCAGAGACCTGAAGCCTTTCCTCTGAGCTGTCAGACTTACCACAGCCTATAGAACCTTCCAGGATCAAGACTGTTATTTTACCTCCCTTTGCCATTTAAAAAATAAATCTATGTACTGCCTTTCTTACAGGGAACATCCCAACAAGGAACGGGTGGGCCTCAGCAAAGAGAATCTATTGCTCAGAGGATGCACCATCAGAAACACAGAGGCTGTTGTGGGCATTGTAGTCTATGCAGGTTTGTTCTCTTCCTGCCTTCATCACGTCCTCCTCTGTGTTTCCTATATGCTAACATGTTTTGTTTACCCAAAATGGAAACCAGGGAAGGAAAATTGTGTCCCAGTTAACTTAACCATGGATTCCAGTTTTTCTAAATAAATGCAGATTAGAATGACAAAATGTTACACAGCCACATTTGATTAAGTTGTCAGCCAAAGAGATCTTTAAATCTGATGTTTGCTTTCTGCTTTTGCTTTATGAGTTTTCACACCTATTATTCTTTTCATGCAGGTCATGAAACCAAAGCAATGCTGAACAACAGTGGACCACGGTATAAGCGCAGTAAATTAGAGAGAAGAGCAAACACAGATGTCCTCTGGTGTGTCCTGCTTCTGGTCGTAATGTGTTTAACTGGTGCACTTGGTAGGTAAAGCTCAATTATCTGTTAATATCTTGTCAGTATCATCTGATACATTTTTTTCCCAAAATAATATCTGTGTTTGATTTTGTAAGAGATTTTTGTTAACTTTCTCCATATTTTCTTCTCTTATTTTTTACTTTGGCAAACATTATTGTTGAGTGTGTTCTTTATACTTTTGCCACAGTACTGAAGGGACCTGGGAGGAGATTAAGAGGGACAGTCAAGGATGAGAGACTGTGTAGCCCTTTGCATCTGAACTTGCTTTAAAGAACAAACAGCTAGTATTCAAAGCACATACTTAAATTTGTTTTCCTTGAGGCTGTAGTTCTCTATTTACATACTCTCTCTGTAGCATCTTTTTGGTGTCTGTGTATTTTTTTAAAGGTCACGGAATATGGCTGAGCAGGTATGAAAACATGGTCTTTTTTAATATCCCTGAGCCAGATGGACGCGTCATATCACCTGTGTTGACAGGATTCTATGTGTTCTGGACCATGATCATCTTGTTACAGGTAATTTCTTCCAGGCTTAATAGAATTTTTATATCTTTTCTCATTATCTAGCCATCTCCCCTTTCTTTCACAGACTCTAACTTTTTAAAATTGTTTGTTCTTTATTAGGTCTTGATTCCTATTTCTCTCTATGTGTCTATTGAAATTGTGAAGCTTGGACAGATCTATTTTATTCAAAGTGATGTAGATTTCTACAATGAGAAAATGGATTCTACCATTCAGTGTCGAGCTCTGAACATCACTGAGGATCTTGGGCAGATTCAATACCTCTTTTCTGATAAGACGGGAACCCTCACGGAGAATAAGATGGTTTTTCGAAGGTGTAGTGTAGCAGGATTTGATTACTGCCATGAAGAAAATGGTGAGTGTGGGATTTCTACAAAAAAACTACTTGGAAATTTTTCCCCAACTACTTAAATCCCTAATAACTTTTTCAAGAAAATGCTAGGTTTAAACATTAGATAATGAACTCACACCACTGGACTTTATGCTGCATTCTTGGGCCTTCAGAACAATGGTTCTCAACCTGTGGGTCTTGACCTCTCTCTTTGGAAGTTGAATGACTTTTTCATGGTGGGAGTGGGGTTAGCAATACCAAAATTACAGTAATGAAATAGTAAGGCAAATAATTTTGTCATTGAAGGTGTCACCACAACTTGAGGAACTGTGTTAAAGGGTCACAACATTAGGAAGATTGAGAATCACTGCTTTAAAAGTTAGTAGGTGCTGAATGACATGTTACTCCCTGACAAACACTGGATGGATACAAAGTGGTACAGTAATATGAATGCTTAACATGTGTTTGGGTTAACACTCTATCTTTCTCAATGCAGATGTGTACACATACACACATACAGAAGCATGGGAGATAAACTGATATGGGAAACAGGCCCCCTCTCTCTAGAACATAGTTTGAAACATAATAATTTCACTGAAATAAAAGCCACTAACAGTAAGAGTTTCTATGACCAATATTTCAGAATTTTCTAGCAAAAGAATTGCCTAGGAGATAGTTCTGTAAAGAATACTGCTGTGTGGAAATAACTCCTTCACACATATAAATGATTTAAACACACTTGACAATACAATTATATGTTTCAAATCTGCCAAGTTGGCAGTGTGACCCATGTTCTGGCACCAGCAGCACCAGAAGCACCTGGGCTATATTAGGAATTATGGAGCTTTGATTTAAATCTCATTTTAGCAGAATTCTCACATGATTAGCATGCATATCAAAATTTAAAAGCCACATATAAGAAAAACCAAAGAGGGCATTATGAGTTTAAGAGAGAGACCATTTAAAATGTCATTTAAGAAATAATCTTTTCACATTGGGATTGTTAATTGCAGAACAGTTACAAAGATGCTACATAGGGTTTGTGTGCCATCATACCATTTCTCCTGTTAACATGGATCATGACATGCCTTTGGTAAGTGATGAACTGGTATCAATTCATCACCATTACCCTAAATTCATGTTCTGAAACTACCCTTCATTTTCACTTATGTCTCTTGTGTTCCCAGCATGATACCTGGGATGCCAGTAACAGCCATCATTTGGACATCTGTACACTTGACAGTTTCTTGAGACTTTCTGTCTTTTGAATGGACTTATCAGTTTTGACCGGCACTGTTCTGGGATTTAGTAGATTGTCTCTTAATTTGGAATTGTCTGACTAGTGCCTTTATCTGATGCACAGTTTGTAAATTTGTTGATCTGTGTAGGCATCAAAGAACACTATCCAGGAATAAAAATTTTGCAGTCATGCTTCTTAAGTCTGGACCCTACTTCTACCTTCTGCAAAGTATGTGTACTTCAGCAAGATACATAATTTCTCTGAGCACCAGGCAGAGAAAAAGGCCATTATAGTATCCACTTCATTAAGATAGTTTGTGCAAAGATGCATGGATCACGGCACAGATAAAGTTTTTATATATAAGTTGCATTTTTAATTGTTGCTTTGAAAGTAAAAACCAGATCTGCCATTTAAGTAGCCCATGGTCTAGTGTGGGAAACAGATGTGTAACTATAAAAATATCATGTTAATTATAACATGAAGGTTGATATTTTTGAGTCTGGGGGATGGTCCAGTTGTTAAAATGTCTGCAGTGCATGCATGAGGACCTGATTTCAAATCCCCCACATTTTTTAAAAGTGATGTCATGCACCTGTAACTTCACTGCTGGAGGACAAAGGTGGGTTCCCTGTATCTGTGGAGCTCATTGGCCATCCAGACTATCCAAATCAATCAGCTCCAGGTTCAGTGAGATACACTATCTCAAAAATTAAAGTGGCTTTTTCTCACTTCCACTAATAAATACACATGCATGCATGCATGTTCAAACAGACACACTTACATGAATATGTAACATATCCTATACCACACATACACATACAGGGAAAATACTTGTATACTTGTTCCAACTTTGGTTTGACATTCAGGCAGCCAGGTAGCTCTTGAGATGAATTTTTCACCAATGTAATTTTGACATATTAAAGGCAAGACATCGGACATTCTTGGAATGCATAAAATGTATGGAGAATTAGTTCATAGCAGAGTTTTGGGTATCAGTTATATATGGAGGAAGGTTGGCTGAGTGTGCTGTGTACAAAGCAGATGAAAGATGGGATACCAGGAATGTTTGAGAAATCAGTCTTTTGTGAATGGTCTGAGGGAAGATGTACAGATGGGTTTGGAAGGAAGCTCTTTGAATGTGCTGTATTTGGCCTTGTGTTGGCCTTATGGAGAGAACATTGTAAATTATGATAAGCTAATTTTTCCATAGTCTCAGACCTACTTTGTTCAGATATCAAGCCAATGCAAGTAATAGGCTATAAACATATTTTGGAATATTTGAGAAAGAACTGGAAAAAGAAGACATCGGAGATTAAATATGGAAAAGAAATGAGATAATTTGCTTAATGCAGGACCTATCTTTAGGTATAGAGAATAATGACAGACTCTATGTTTCCTGTATGAGTCAGGAAATGAGTTTGTGGCCCATTCTGAGACCTTCAAAGAGCTAAAGCAGAAGCTACTCATGAGAAGGATTTATCAACTTTACAATCTTTATCATCATTATGGCATATTTGGGCATATTTTAAATATTGATATGATATTCAAACCTTGGCTTTTCATGGCCATCTTTGATATAATTTTCTTGGGGCCTGGAAGTTTATCTCCAGTGGCTCTGTTCTCTGAATCACACTGTGATTTTCTTGAACTATATGTTTCTAGAACTTTCCACAAAATGAGTAAAGGTTGAGTCATTCTGTCAGTCATATTCTATTACTGTAGTTGTACATATTGAGCAAGTTTGTCCTACAGTAATAGCTGAGCTACTTGGTGATGTCATACCAATTACACAACAGTGTGATTCTGAGTCCCCCAATATTGGCTTAGAGGTATTACATGAACTCATTGTTGCAGGTTTTGAGGTATTTAAAAATGCCATCTCATCACCAATAAGTTTCTTGAAATAGTTGAAGTTTTATCAATCTCAGCACTAGTCCCTATATTTTGATATCTAATCACTCTCAGTAGCCTTTGCCAAAAGTGCCACAGCTAACCTATTCACCCCCCACCACACACACACACACACACACACACAAACCAGAACACCAAAACAACAATTCAACTTCTTATAACTGTTTAGAGTTAAGGAGCCGTGATATAGGGATGTTAGTATTGGTTTTAGAAGCAAGAAGACTAAGTTTAAATCCCAGCTCTACCTGTAGTCAGCTGTTTAACCATGATTAGAATATTTAGTCTCTCTTTATTTTCCTCAGCTGCCAAAGGAACAGCAATAGTTTCTGACAGATAAAAGTATTTTGAAGATGAAAATGAATGTCTTTATGTATGACTTTTGATGAAAAAATACTAACTGTATGTCCTTGACTGTAACTTTCCCTTAACACTAGAGACTTTATTTACATACCTATTTATTCATTATTCATTTACCAAATACTTGTTCAAGATAAAAAAAAATCAATGGCTCATAGAAATTTGACAAGGGAGATTGATCTATGTTAACATTGGCCACACTCAGTCATATGGCTATATTTAGGAACACTATAGCATTATGTCACAGAATCCTGATTGTGGCATCCAATAAATCTGGTCTTAAGACCAATCTCATCTGTTTTTGTGAGATGACAAATTGATAAAGCTTATTTCTCTACTTATGAAATGGGGATATTGAGCTGGGCAGGGTGGCACATGCCTTTAATCCCAGCACTCTGGAGGCAGAGGCCAGCTTGATCTACAGATTGAGGTCCAGGACAGCCAAGTCTACATAGAAAAAGCCCTGTCTTGAAAAACAAATAAAGTAATAAAATAAAACGGGGGTATGAATAGTTCCTACTCAGGAATAGCATAATGATTCAATGGAGCAAAGGTCTGATGTATAGTTTCAATCAGCCCATGAAACCGCAAATGTCCAGTGAATAGTCTGGATGGGAGCTGTTGTCCTCATGTACATTAGAGGGCTTTAGAAAGAATGAATGGTTATTGGAAGACACTTAAGTCATGTCTATAATCTTAGCACTTTAGAAATGGAGACAGGAGGATCAGAAGTTCAAGGCCATCTTTGGCTGCATGCTGGATATCCTGGGCTTAATGAGATTCTGTGTCAACAAACAACAGAAAGGGAAAAAAGAAGAAAGAAAAACAAGCTACCTATTGCTTCTCAGCCCTTCTATTCCCTTAAAAAATATGGCAGAGTATCACAATAAAGTGATGAAGCTTTTATAAAACATTTTTCCCCATTTTCCCCCATCTGTATTTTCTTCAGTAGCTAGACTCAGGCTGAACAGACACAACAAACGTGTTCTCACTGTCTCATCCTCTGACATGACTTTCAGATTTTAATAGTAAGTGAGAACAATAAGAAAGCCCTCACAGGGCTTCTCTGGGAGAGAGTCATCAGGAATACATAAATAGATGGCTAGTGAACAGGACTTGGCAGAGAATCAGAGCACAGCCTTGAAGCATATGAGGACTGGATGGCTGCCTTGGACTAGGCATGACCTTTTAGTAGGACATGAGTGACAGAATCTTGATGATCACGGGCAAAGGATTTCCAGTCCCAGGGAACAACTTTCCTACAACCCCTCATGCTGTAGAGAGCTCATACTTTCAAAGTCAGTAAACAAGGCCTGTAAGTTCAAATCAGACAAAGAGTGTAGAGTGTGCTGCAACCTTTAACTACACTCCTCCTGCTGTGGTGACCCCCACAACCATAAAATTATTTTCATTGCTACTTCACAACTATTTTGCTACTGTAATGAATTGAAAGTAAATATCTGTGTTTTTGTTTTCTGATGGTACTTTGAGGGGTTTTGAACCACTGATGTAGAAGTAAAGAAGGTGGTACAGGTCCTATTGGGTTATTTAAGGCAGGATAAAGAGCCCAGTTTAATCTGAGATGATCCAGAGGCCATGGGAAAGTTTTGGTTTTTAAACTGGAAGTGATCTCATCTGTCTTGTCCTTTAGAAAGGTCACTCTAGCTAACATTTAAGGAATAAATTTCAGAGTCACTGCACTAATTCAGTTGAAAGTGATGGCAGCTTGACTACGGTAATGAAAATAGGGAGAAGTCTGGACCCCCCATTATATATTTGCTATATAATGGACATGTGCTGGTGAGCCTCTGGATGAAGAAGAAGTGAGGGGTCAAGAATCATTTCTTTGTGATTCAGTATATTTGCTGTAAATGTGAGAAGATGTCAAATAGCTATAGTTTCTTGACCTGTATAAGGCCCATATGGGCTGGGTCCTTCCCTATTGATTACTAATTAAGAAAATGCCTCCCTCCCTGGCTTGCCTACAGCCCAGTCTTATAGAGGTAATTTCTCAATTGGGATTTGCTCCTCTCTGATGACTCCAGTTTGCGTCAAGTTGACATAAAACTAACCACAGGGTTATAGGTTATGCATACAGACATTCTGTTTCAAAGATCAGACTACGTGAGAATACCAAGAAGAGGTGTGTAGATGGAGAAAAGCAGGCAATCTTGCAGTTTGCCCATAACTACGGGATGAGAAGAAAGGTAACTGGAGACCAGATATAACGTAGTGTATTAGTTGAGGTTTCTGTTGCTGTGAAGAGACACTATGACCACAGCAACTCTTATAAAGGAAAACATTTAATTTGGGTGGTTCACTTACAGTGCAGAGATTCAGTCCAGGATCATCATGATGGGGCATGACAGTGTGCAAGCAGATATGGTGCTGGAGAAGGAGCAGAGAGTCCTACATCTTGCAGGCAACAGGAAGTGGTCTGTGACACTGAGTGAAACATGAAAGAAGTCCTCAAAGCTGGCCTCACTGTGTCATACTTTCTCTAACAAGACCACAACTACTCCAACAAGCCATACCTCCCAATAGTGTCACTCCCTATGAGCTTATGGGGACCAGTTATATTCCAACTACCACACATATAGTGTTAAAATACTTGACTAGATGATTGAGGCTCTATGTTCAAAAAGATAACAAAATATACCTGAGGCCTGGGGATAGCTTAGTCTGTAAACTCTTGGCTTACAAGCATGAGGACCTGAATTTAATTCCCAGAATCCACATTACAAAAACTAGCCATGATGGCATCCACTTGTAATCTCATCACTGAGAGGTGAAGACAGGCAGATCCTGGAGTTTACTGGCCAGGCAATCTACCTTCCATGGTGAGTTTTAAGCCAGTGAGGTTTCCTGTTTCAAAACACAAAGGAAAAAAAAAATAAAACACAACAATGAATCCTGAGAACAACACCCAAAGTTCACCCAGAGAACTTTTTTACATATGTGGGTACATGTATCCTTCACATACATGTACCCACATATGTAACCATACACACTTGAATATGTGTGAAGGTACACACACAAAATAAACATGTATGAAAGACAGCTGGGAAAACTAAACACCAGTGCCATTATATTAATTATTATTAATATAAAACAGGAAAGGATGAGGTAGAAAACCTGAAAGGTTTTTTATAGAAGAAGTTGGCTATTATTAAGGGTTCAAATGAGATAAGGACACACACACATATACATATGTGGATACATACATGTGATCACTGGGCTTGGCAAGATGGAGCTTATTGGTGACCTTGAGAAGAGATCAATAGTTAGGACAGAAGGTCCTGGAACTCATTGAGAAAAGATTGGAGTATGTGAAAGATAAATATGAAAAAAGAAAGGACCCAGAGGGCAGGATCCAGATCACAAGTGGAGGGCTTGGCATTTGAAACAAGGAAGGTTGAGTTCTGCATCACAGTAAGGGAGCAGATAAAGAGTGCAGACAGAGTTGCAGACAAGGTATTAGACCCGAGACAGGAAAGGAAGGGACTTCCTAATCCATTGTGTCCTTGTTTCTCAATAAAGAATGGGGTAAGTTTATTGACTATGAATTCTCATGGGGAGGATTTGGAGGCCAGGACAGTAAAGAGATAATGTAAATAGCTCAGAAACGACCTTCTGTATTCAACCTGCACATTCTTCTCAGATGGTGATTTGGTGTTAATTTTATCCCACAGCCAAGAGGCTCGAGTCCTATCAGGATACTGTCTTTGAAGAGGATGAATACACAGACACTCTCAGTGGCTCGCTCAGCAACATGGCAAAACCCAGAACCCACAACTGCAGGACAGTTCACAGGGGGCCGTTGGGAAGCAAGTCCTCAACTCATCTCTCTGGGAGCACTCCTGCCCTAGGAAGTGGAGACAGAGCTGCGGAAGTACCTCATTCCAGACAGGCTGCATTTAGTAGCCCCATTGTAAGTGTGCTGACATCACTGCATCCTGGACAGAACAGCCCCCTGCTTATAATAGCTCAAACAACACTATTTTTCTTTGTTCAGGAAAGAGGTGACATCATTACAGTTCAGGATGATGGTGACAGACAATAAGCATAAAAAATACAAATTGGAGATTTGTTACATAATTCAGTGTTGAGAAGTCAGGTACCATTTTGTTATGTTTCTGGTCAGGACTGATCATATCACAGCCTGAAGAAGGCTCCCTTGACTTAAGCATAATGGCTGACTCTAAAAACCACCAAGACTTAACCAGAATTATCTTGGAAACAGGTATTTTTGTCTAATTAATAGGTCTTTTAGAGTCTTTTTATCACTGTGTTGTCTTCCTCTCCATTTCACCCAAATTTCTTCACCACAAAGGGCACTTTCCAGTATTTTTATTTCAGAGCTTCATAAGCAGTTTGTGTCTCAGTGGCAACTTTTCAAACCTATTTTACTGCAGGACAAGTTAGAAGACCATGTAGAACATGAGAAACAGAAATTAAAAGAATTATAAATCAGCAATTTCACTGGATTTAAAATTACTTTTCTAAAATGTTCACTGCCTTCTCAGACTTTCACTATTCATTAACACCCATGTTTAACCAAGAAGGTGATTTTCTACCAAGACATCAATATCAACTCAGGCAGATCATGGAGTAAGAGTAAACCAACTCTGGGGACCCTCTGGGTTGCAATTTTATGGTCATTGCCCGATTTTCACAAAAGATTCATTACATAAGTATGTTGTAGTAAGTTTTTTTTGGTTTGTTTGGGGCTGGAGGATTATGACTTGGCGTATGTGTGGCATCAGTTTGGAACTTGTTTTGTGTGTCTGTGGTTTTTGTTTTTTAAAAGAAATGAATTATATGTTTATATATTTTATATTGTTTGGTTTATATTTTAAGTATATTATTAGTTAGTTTTTTTAAAATTAATTTATTTTTATGAATTTATTTATTATGTGGCTTGTAGTTTGTGATTTATTTGAATTTTTATATGTTTTTTTTGGGGGGGATAGATGGTGACTAGTAAATTTTATTTTTTTTTATTTGGTTGTTTTTGATTTTTTATTTATTTTTATGGTGTCTTGTATGGGTTTAAACATTTATTTATATTGTATAGAGAACATTTTATTATATTTTTTTGTTTAATTAAAAAGGAAGGTTTTAATTTTTATATAGTAAAATTATATATAATAGAATAGCTTTTAAGTAAGAATTATAGTTATAATATTTAGTTTATTTGTATTTTAAAATTAAAGAGAATATTTTATTATTTATTTTATTATTGTGAGTTTAAAGTTTTATATTTAATATATTTTTTAAATTAAAAAAAATTATATTTATAATTATTAAATTTTTAATTATATTAAAGATTATAGAAGGATATAATATTATGTAAATAAACAGGAAGTGTAAGTAATTTTTAAAGTTTAGAAAATGATAGAGATGACATTTATTTGTTTGGACAGTTATTTAAAGTTTTTTTGTAACGTTGGGGCATTTATTTTTAGTTATTAGGTTTAAAGTTTTTGGTAAATTTTTTAGTGATGTAGGAAATTTGACACAGTTTATTAGTTGTCTTTTTTTGTGTTTTGAAGAATGTTTGGTAATGTTTTTTGTAAAGTAGGAACTTGAAGGACTATTTTGGCTTGTTTTGTTTATATTTAGAGGTTATTTTTTTATGGAACTTGTATGTTTAGCTTATATAGTATATTATTAAGTAGTTAATATTAGAATAGTTTTTTGTTTGGTGGCTAATTGTTGTTATAAAGTAAATTTTATATGAAGTTTTTTTAATGTTTATTTTTTTTTTGAAATATATTGGTGTTGTTAGGAATAGACTTGTTTTATTGTTTAGAAAAGTTTAAGTTTTTAAAATATTTTAAATGTTATATTTTGTATGTTTTTGAAGTGTTTGAA